>PVJX010024326.1:0-14879 GCA_004027295.1 Dolichotis patagonum | reverse complement strand
TCAAAGAATAAAACTGTAAACATTATTGAAGTCCAAAAATATTTTTTAAATAACAGATTTAAATATATAAAAACACAAAATTATAATCTATAAAGTGAAAGTAAGAAAACCTTGAGCATAACCTTGAAAAATAGTAATCAGTAGTAACATGAAAAAATGAACTAACAGTAAAGGACCATAAAACTGTTTCTATGAATACACCCAATATGTCTAAAATCATAAAATAGGAAAATGATGAGGCATGAAAAATGATGTAGTATGATGCAAGTAGAATTTATAAAAATTAAAAATACAATGTCCAAAATTTATGGGTGAGATCAACAGCAAATTAAACCTCCAAAAGAAAATAAACAAGTTTTGTAAAATGAACCATACCAAGAAAAATTGCCTAGAAAAAGGTAAACAGTTAGGTGAGATAAAAGTTGATACATATATTTAATTCACTTCCCAAATGAGGAAGAAATGAAAGAACAAAATACTTAAATGACTCAATACTTTGCATATTTGTATCAATCCTGTAGGTACAATCATAGTTCTATTAGTGATTAAAAAAAACACTCAAAGGAAATAAAGTAAAATACTTAGAAAACATGTTCTTTAGAAACTACACAAGCAAGATCATGGAAATGCATATTGTATAAGATACTGATAAAAATATTTTAGAGTAAAAAATTACAAAGAGAAAAATGGTAAATATTTGGGTAAATAAGTAAGATTCTTCTACTTAACTACTGTAGAAGATAATTCATTGTATGAAGCATCAAGAAAACAATAACTTATCAAACTGGATACAAAAATAAACATGTACAACTATATATTGCCCTTAAAAGTACATTTTAAATACAAGGAAATAGACACCTATAATGTAAAATGTGGGAAAAATATGTATAATATAAAATATTAATTAAAAGAAAGCAAAAATGAATACTATAATCACACAAAACATATTCCTGAGCAAGAAATATTATCAGGGCTAAAGAGTCCATTAAGATCACAAAAATTTCACCAAATAATAAAACTACAGGGTCCAGGCCTGGGGATTTCGCTCAGCAATATGAATGCCTGCCTTGCAAGCATGTGGTCATGAGTTCAATCCCCGGTACCGATTAAATAAAAAAACTACAGGATCCACAAAGTAAAAGTTAACAGAATTGAAAAGAGTAATAAGCAAAACCATTATTATAGATATAGATTTTTCACTCTTTTCTTAAATAATTGATACAACATATAAATAGAAAATCTGAAAAAAGACAGAAAACTTGAACAGTTTACTGTAGTTGACTAATGATCATACTTGGTTTTTTGATTTAAGTTTCCTACTTGGGAAAATAGTAAAAGAAGAAAATCTAAACTTAGCTTAAAGAATAAAAACCAGAAATAAATTAAATAGAAATGAAAAATATAGCTACATTTTAAATAGATTGATATAATTTATGAAACTCTAGAGTTACTAAAGAATAAATGAAGAAAAGGATCATATATATTGAGAAATATGAGATATTAGTCAACAGGCATAAAAATATAATTAGGGTATATTTTACACAATTTTATGCTAATAAATACATATTAAACAGTCACGTTCCTTGAAAGATGCAAATGATCTTACACTGATAAATAACTTACACTCATAAATACTGATAAATAACCTTACACTGATAAATAACCTTAGTATCCTTACATCAGAAAAAAAGGTCGATTTCTTAGTCAAAATCTTCCTACAAATTATGATTGAATTTACATAAAATTCTAGAAAACAAAGAGTAATCCATGTTGAGAGAAGTCAGATCAGTAATTGGTTGAACATAGGCGGGGGAAGTCATTCAAAATTTTGACTGATGATATATGCTTTTTTCTTTAAAATGCTAAGGATTATATGAATAATTTTATATATTTAAATTTAGCATATTTATACTTTAAATATGTTCAGTTTATTCTAGCTCAATTATATCTCAAATGAATTTTCCAAAAAAATTAAAAACTAAAACACCTTCAAACTCAGATAGTTCTACAGGTTAATTCTCCATAATGCATGGGGGAAATTATCAATTATACACACATTCTTCACAAAAAATGTACAAATAAGGAGAATCCCCAAACTTATTTTATGAAGTACATATTAAATTCCAAAACCAGGACAAGGCATACAAGAAATGAACAGTACACATCATTATTGCACTGGATATTACACACTGTGATTCAGTTGACAAAACAAATTGAAAAGGTATTGGCTGTTGATATCTCATAATCAAGTGAAAAATATTTCATGCAGTTATTGTAAAATTGTAAAAATAAACAATTCAGTATATGAATAGAGTGAAATAAAGTTATATGTTTACATCAATAGACACATAAAGGCATTAATAAAATATAACAAGTGTATGATAAAACAAATTATCAACAAGTTAGGGAACTTTCTCAACTTGATAAATAGTATTTATGAAAAGTAAACAGATAATATCATACTTAATGTTAGAGGATGGAAGGAGTTCATTAAAAATATTTTTTGATGGCATAAAACCTGAAATAATTAGGGATATATTTTTTAAATATATTACTTTGTATTTTGAATATAATGTTGAAGCAAATTTGAAAATAAATACAACAATATTCTTGTTCTTGGAATGGAAGACAGTTTTGTCAACATGTCAATTCTCTCCAAATTGATCCATAGATTCAATGTAATGTTAATCAAATGTCTAGCAAGCTTTTTTATTGTAGGACTTAATAAGCCAATTTTGAATTTGGCCTATTTATATGAAATGCAAAGGACTTAGAAAAGGCAATATAAGTTTGAAGAAAATAAATTTAGAAAACATAAACATTAGAATTTTTTATTTTAAAAAATCATGCAAAAAATTTTTTTTGGTACCAGCAATAGAACTCACAACTATGCACTTGCAAAGCAGATGCTTATGCTGCTGAGCTAAATCCCCAGCCATGCAAAAATTTTAAAAAATAAAAATGTTACAAAAGTTCATAAAAAGATCATAGGAGATCAACAATGGTTAATATATTGCATATTATTATCTTAAAAATAGTTGCTCAAATACCAAAGTGTAAGACATACTATAAAGCTGTATTACCCAAAGATTGTGGCATGAAGGTGAAGACAGTTGATTGTTGTGATGGTTATATACGTAAGTCATTTCCAAAACTTATCTGACTTTGTACTTAAAATGAGTGAACTTTTGTACACGAATTATTCTTCAAAGGGGATGCATGGGTTCCATTCTTGACATACAGAAATGGCAGGGACTGGGGATACATCTCAGTGCTAGAAAGTGTAAAACCCTGAATTCTACCCCAGCACCAAAAATTTGTAAATAATTTTTATGAGCATATCTGTGTATGTATGCTTTGCTTACTCTTGCCTTTTTTCTCCCAACATAGTTTACAGAGGGTAAGGGAATTCTCCCTTGTTCATTAATATCCCACCTATACTTACAACTCTCTCTCTACTTGAACTCTATCTTCTGTATTTTATTCATTCTCAATTTTACTTTCCTTTCCTCTCTACCTTGTCAATTGTCTCCGTTAAGCTTTTTCTCCAATATTTATAGCAACTGTAGAATCTTTTCCCAATCCCATTTCCCACTACCACTTTTGTAACATTTTTCTGTTATTACTTCTAAATATGTAACATAGTCTTAACATGATTAGGATCCTTATCCCCCTCCTATTTCCTTCTTTCCATATCACAGAGCAGAGGACTTAAAACAATGTCCCCCTCCCCTTTTTTCCCCCTTTTTCTCTTCTCTTAACCTCTCTGGCATTACTTTGTCCCAAAACCCTGTAATTTAGATAAATGATTATATAAATTACAGTTGAACGCTGTATTTCACTAGTAGGAGTGACACATCCATTTAATATACATTAACTGTGGGTCAAAACTTGGGTTGTTATGATACTTACACTATTGCTGTGAATTTCTTCTCTAAGCTAAAGGGAAGCCCAAAACAGGGTCTTATGTAATGTTATTTCTCAATTAGCCTAGATAGATAAAACAGTTATGAACTAGCCTGTTACCCCTATGATTGAATTGATTGTATAGGAATATTCCTGACTCAGTGGACAATTTCATGTCAGTGAACTTGTCTGGCAAATCCACTGTCATACCCAGGGAAAGTGTTAGCAAGAGCTACTGACCCAAGAACTCAGAGTAGATCAGACTCTGCAAGAGCAGATTCAATTTGCTAGAGAGAGGTCCTGAGTCTGAATTAAGTTCTGAATTGTGCTGGAGGGATCAGAGGAGTTATTGGGCTGTGAGCACTCAGACTCTCCAGCAAAAAAACTACTTGGGAATCACATATGCAATGTCTCATTTGAATATCTAATATTTGTTCCCAACTGGCACCTTACTGCTTTAAATTTTTGCATGTTTCTTGATTTATTTAGTTACATGGGGTTATATTATGTTCTTTAATGTTTTCATGTGTTTATTAGGTTATTACTCTTTAATGTTGTCAGCTCTTATCTAGTTTCTGTACCTCAAACTTCTGAGACAATATTACTAACATATTTCTTTTTCTAAACACATAAGCTCCTCCTCCCAAGTTTTTAAATTCACCGTACTTAGCTCCCTCACAGTCAATCCTGTCTTCACTAGTATAATTTCTCAATTTTTCTCACCGTAATCCTTTGGTTCTTCCATATCTTACCTTACTTATTCTCTTTATAAGCAAGTTCTGATAACCAAATAGCTTTTGTCAATCACAAAGCAAACCTCCTTTCTCACATATCTCACCACTGACTACAAAATATCCTCTGAAAACTCACAGTACCAAACTTTCAACTCAACTAAAAACGCTCTAACAAAATCAGAACTGACATCAATCTTTTCCTCTCATCAACCATTATTCTCTCCTTCAAACCTCCTCCTTAGTGTCTAATACTATCCTATCATTTCTCATTGACACTACCCCACCTCACCTACCTCACTGAGGGGCAACCACAAATAACAAACCTTTGTAGCATGCAGAGAGGATAGACAAATTAGGGGGAGAGTAACTGCAAGGACTACCATATAGAAGTGCTGTATGATTGAATTTATGGATATGTTATAATTAGAAGCCGACTTTTTGGCAAATGCATGGACAGAGACAAAATCGTATAAAATAAATAACAGAAGGAGTAACTACTAGCAGTGGACATATAAAGCTGAAAATTATTCTTGGGGAGGCAATATCCTACTAAAAGTCTTCATTTAAGCCACAAACTGTCCTCACTTTTCTTGACCCCAATCTGCAGGAAACCACCCCAAAATGGAGGAGAGAAAAGAGTGAGCAATATATAATTTGGTGTGTGTGTGTGTGTGTGTGTGTGTGTGTGTGTGTAGAAAATTGGGAAACACAAAAATAGACGATCTCTGAACCCCACCCCCAAATCTCTGAACTCAGAGCAAGGAATCACAAAAGGGAGAAGGAAAAAAAATACCAGGTAGCAGAATTCTATGAAAAGTTCTTAGAAAGGATAAAGAAAATAGATGAGTTCAAAGAGAAAATGAACCAAAAGTCTATAACAATTATACTCACTATGCCCATGGTGAATTTTGAAGAAATAGAATTTTTGAAGAAATAGGTAAAAACTGGATGAGCTAACCAAAACAGTTTAAAATTTGAATGACAGATGCAAAATGATATGGAATTCTTGAAAAGATGTCCCACAGAACCAACTGAAATAAAAAACATTATAGAATTCACACATTCCAGAAATGGCCAGGTGAACCAGAGTGACCCATATTGAGAAAAAAAGTAATGAAGTATGATAAAGAGCTCAAAGAAGCCAAAGTGAAAATAAGGCAACAAGAAAAGACTACCCAGCAGCTACTAGAAGACTAATCAGAGACAGAGAAAATCAGAAGATGTAACAGATAAGTAACATACTTAAAGAAATTATACAAGAATATTTCCCAAAAATAAAGAGTTTAAAATACAAATAAGTTATGCTTATGTAATGCCAAACAATTGCGATGAAAGGAGAAGTTCACTAAGGCATATTCTTAATAAAATCAGATATTCAGCAAAACAAAACAAAACAAATACAGCTTTTTAAAGGCAACCAAATAAGAATCACAGCAGACTTCTCAGCACAAATCCTAAAGACCAGAAGGGCTTGGAGTGAAGTATTTCAAGCCCTAAGAGCAAATAACTTCCAACCAAGATTCATTTACCCATTTAAGTTATCCATTAAAATAAATGAAGAAATAAAATATTTCCATGAAAAAGACCAGCTGAGAAGATATACATCTAGTGCTGTACTAGTTCTGGACAAAATACTCAAAAATACTTTTGTCAGAAACCAAGTATGGGACACAGCTAAAAACATAGAGGAAACTTCATCAATGTATTTAGATACAAGATCAATAAAAATCGTTAGCATTTTTGTTCACCAACAATGTACAGGGTGAGAAGGAAATTATGAAACCGATACCATTCACAGTACCTTCAAAACAAATGAAATATTTAAGAACTTACCTACCTAGAAGTGAAAGACTTCTACAAATAAAACTACAGTGTCCTGAGGGAGATTAAAGAGGAGATCGGAAAATAGAAAGATGTCCCCTGCTTCTGGATAGGCAGAAACAGTATCGTCAAAATGGCCTTACTTCCAAAAATGTTATACAGATTCAATGCAGTCCAAATCAAAAGACCAACAGATACTTCACGGATCTAGAGAAAACAATCCTAAAATTCATATGGAACCAGAAGAGGCCCAGAATGACAGAAATTTGGGGAAATAAGACTAAATCAAGTAGCATAGCAATACTCGATTTCAAGCTATACCACAAAGCAATAGTAATAAAAATATCATGGTACTGGAACAAAAACATATATGCAAATTAATGGAACCGAATTGAGGAAACAGAAACCTCATCAGACATATTCAACTATTTTATTTTTGACAAAGGGTCTGTGGTGGATTAACTAACAGTCACCTTACGTGGCAATGTCCAGCTGAACTGAATCAGAGTGGTTCTGAGCATGGAAGATCCACGTGAGGATTGTTGCCAATGGCATAAAAGCAGAACAAGAAGTAGGGGCTGGGGGATTACATGTTGCTGATTTTCCTGGAGATGACTGCCATCGGTGGTTTTCCTTGTATGAACTTTGCTGTTTTCATCATCTGATGAGCTCAGTTCCTCACTGTCACCAGGGATGACTGCTCCTATATTTTAGGGAGCTCTAGTCTTTGCCTTAAGTGTCATTTCCTGGCTCCAATGCAGATCCCTCCGCCTTCTTGTACAAATCCTTCATCCTGCTGGTGCAGACTTTGCTAGCTTCCACCACTGGTCTTTGGATCTTCCTGGTACAGATCCTTGATACGGACTTGCATGAGACATTGCTGTGAACTTAGGCCTTCTTCAGAACTCATGCTGGACATTGTTGTGTGCTTTTGGCTGTTGTGTGCTTTGGCTGGAATCCTCAGGTCTCTAGCATGTGAAAAGATCTCTTACACTTTCCTATAAATTATGTGCCCTGTATTAAATCTATTCCCTTCCAAACCACTGACTATGACTTGGTCCAAAAGTATACATGAGAGGAAAGATAGTCTATTCAATAAGTTATATTGGGAAAAATGGCTATCTGTTTGCAGAAGAATGAAACTGGACTCACAATATACTAAATTAAAATCAAAATGGATTAAAGATTCTAAACATTAAAACAGAAACTTTAGGGCCAGAGGTAGAGCTCAGCAGTACAAGGTCCTAAATTAGATTCCCAATATTGACAGAAAAATAAAACATAAAGTAAAACAGAAACATTAAACCTTCTGAAAGATAAAATAGGTAAAACCCTTGAAGACAGGGGTAGGAAAAGATTTTCTAAACAGTACTTTAATGACATAAGAAATAGCATCGAGAATCAACAAACAGGATTATATCAGACTAAAAAGGATCTGTGCAGGAAAAGAATCAGTAAGCAGAGAGGAGAGACAACCTACAATATTGGAAAATAATTTTTGCAGTTACTCCTCAGATAGAGATCTAATATCTAGAACATACAAGGAACTCAAAACAAAAATGAAACCACCTAATATTACAGAACCAGTCAAAAAATAGACAAAAGAAATAAACACTTCACAGATGAAGAAACACAAATGGTCAACAGAAAAAAATGTTAAACATCTCTGGCCATTAAAAAGTGCAAATTTAAACAATGCAAAGACTCCATCCTACTCTGGAAAGAAAGTTAATCATTAGGAAATCAAATAATGACAATTCTGCCATGACTGTGGTGAAAAAGGTACCCTCTTGCATTGTTGGAAGATATGTAAACTTGTACAACCATTATGGAAATCAGTATGGAAATTTCTCAAAGAGCTATATATATCCAGTATCACCTTCAACAGACTATTGGATAAAGAAAATGTGATATCTATATATAGTGGAACACTACTCAGCTATAAAGAATGACAAGTTGAAGAGTGACAAAATTGAGTGATTTGTAGAAAAATGAATGCACCTAGAAAACACACTGTAAAATGTCTCCCATTTGGGAAAGGCAAAGTACAAACAAAGACAATGATAAACAATGACTATAAAGAGAAAGGGGACAAATCTCTGCAATAGGTAAGTGGTCCAAGGAACAAGGGAGAGGGGCTTAGAGAGGAGAAGGGAAAATAAGAAGAATAAAGATATACCAGACATAAGAACCTAATAACCCCAATTAATACAAACACCATATGCCACAACATGAGCTAAAACAAATAATGTCAATGAGTATGAAAATGGAGATAGAAGAACCAGAGGAGGAGGGGGAAGTGGAAGGAAAATGGAAAGGAATTTTACAAAGATGAAACAAATAGAAATATGTACATGTAACCACTCCCAAGATGATGATAAACTGCATGAATTGAAAAATGTGCTAATAATTTCTTTTTGTTTTTAATCTGTACCAGGGATCAAACCCATGACCGCATGCTTGGAAGGCAGGCGCTTATGCCGCTGAGCTAAATTCCCAGCCTAATAATTTCTTTTAAATTTAAAAATTATTTATGATTCTTCCTCCTATGACCTCCATGTTTAAATTGCTGAGATTCCGTATCTTTAAATCTCCATAAAATGCATTAAATTGCCCAAAATTGGCCCAATGAAACTAAATACCATTCCTCATAACCCAGTCATGCTGAAAGATTTGCCAGTCTCTCTTTTTAAAAGTTAACTTAGGCATACTGTCTTTACCTAACTCTTGGAATAGCTTTTCCTGCAGTAGTGTCAGGGTTCTAATCTGATAATTCTTTGGTTTGAAAGATTTATTTGTTTGTTCTATTCTGAAGTAATAAGATACATATTTCTTTATGGTGTGAAATCTGTCTTTTAACTCTCAGAACTCAAGCTATCCCATTATGGTCACAGTCCTTCATTAACAAGATCCACAATTGTCCCTAAAGTTGCTGACTCAAGGTGATTGCCCTGGCTCTGTTTCTGTGGAAAATGGCGGATACATATGTTTGACAGCTATATAGTAATTCATGTGGCAGACACAAGCAAAATGGCATTTGTCAGAGTATGCCAAAAATACATAAGGCTCATTGAACATCCATTCTTAGCTTTCCTCCTTTCACAAGGACCAAGCCATAGACACTGCATAGAAATAAACTTCTTGGGCCAGGGGTTTAGCCCAGCAGTATAAGTGCCTGCCTGGCAAGCACGACATTGTGAGTTCAATCCCTGGTGATGAAAAAGAAAAAAAATTGGGACTGAGAATTTAGTTCAGTGGCACAAGCGCCTGTCTGGCAAGCATGAAGTTATGAGTTTGATCCCCGGTAACCTCACCCCCCCAAAAAAGGAGTCTCCGTCTTTGTATATGACTGAGTCCACACATTCAAAAGCTCTATTCCAATTATTTTAGCCAGATTTTGTTGGATACAATGTACATATGTAGGATTTAAGATAGCAAAGAACATAGAATGTTTTGTTAACCACTGCTCTGTTGAATAACCCTAATAATCAGAAATTTAACTACCAGTATACTTACTGAATGCAAAGTGTACAGATGGATTTATTTTCACAACTTACTTGTTGCAAATAAGTTTAAAAAATAGTCTGTGCTACAATATTTCAAAGAGATGGAGCCCTATGGCCTATGGTCTTTGGTATGAATGGTGAAGTAAAAAAATAAGACTAGCTCTAAAAACTATCTTGGGTTTTTAGCTACCAACATAACAATCTGTCAGGGTACCACAACCATTGCAAATCATTTAATTTACCTTGGGCTTAGTAAAGAATCCCAATATCTTTTAGGAGCATTTTTATTACACTGTTGACGTTCTGAGGCAATATGGAACTAATGAGTAACATTAGACTGTGGTGTTAGAGTCAGCATTGAGTAATGACTTCACATTTTCATACTTAATGCGATCATTAGAAAGTTACTATTGCTCTTTGAGCTTCACTTCTCTGTTAATGGAGACTAATGCTCTTATTTAAATACGGTTTGCCCCTTTAAAACTCATGTTGAAATTTAATTCCTATTATGAGATATCAAAAATTGGATTAAAAAAGGACTGTTAAGATGTGTTAAGGCTCTACCTTCATGAATTGATTAAGATGTGTTAAGGCTCTACCTTCGTGAATTGATTAATATATGTATTTATATGATTAATGGGTTAGTGAATTAATAGGTATGTCTAGGATTGGTTTACTATGAAAGCAAGTTTGGCTAGGTCTGTTCTGTGCTTCCTCATGCTCAATACATGATGTCTTGTGCCTCCTTAGGACAGCAAGAAGACCATCACCAGATCTGACCCCTCAATCTTGAACCAGAACCAGGAACCGAAACAAACATTTAGCTTCATATGTTATCCAGGCAATGGTACTGTGTTGTCAGCACCAGAAAATATTCTAAAGCAAGTAGTCATGTCTACTGCAATATTTATTTTGAAGAGTAAACATTATAATAAATAGAAAGCAATTAGCTTAGTATCTGTCTCATAATAGTAATACATAGTCTCAATCCTGGTTACTAATAGCAATTTTATAGTTAGTTATAGTAAATAGTAATAGTAGTAGTAGTGAAGATGTTACTCTCAGCTTTATATTTCTTTGATTACTAAATACAAATTATTGAATGTTATGGTAGAGGTCAGTTTGCAAAGGTTTCCTTGGATAAGTAAAACATATATTTGGTTGTTTTATATTTTGAAGTCTAACATTTTTTTGCTGGTGCTTGAGTTTGAACCTGAGGCCTTCATAATTAGCTACATTCTTAGCCTTTTGCTATTGCTTTAAATTTTATTTTAAGACAGGATCTTACTACGTCACTAAGTTTCCCAGGCTAGATATGAACTTGAGATCCTTCTGCTAAGGCCTCCAGAGTGCTGGGATTACAGTCTTGTGTCACCATGCCCAGTTTAAAGTTTAAGACATTTTTGAAAAATTTTAGCCATACTTGTTATTTAAATGTTTGTTTTCCTCAGGCAAACTTATTTACTTGCTTATTTAGTTTTGGTTTAACAGTCATCATGGGGGTGGCATTTTATTTCTCTGAAAGTGAAACTGAAGTCCTTGGTAAGATGTTGTAGGAAGGAGAAGCTAGTTTCAGAAAAAAAAAACATTGCTCTTTAGCAATACTGCTCCCCACTGCCAAGTATAAATGTAACTAGCCAGTGTAACTTTTCCCCAAATGGAGACCTCATTCATACAGAGTTTTCTGAAGCACAATGTTCTCAATATATAATGGATCTCAATTATAAAATACATATACAACATGGAATTGAAGGGAACACAGATTCATTATTTAATTTGCTTATTGAAAAATATTTATTGATCAAATAGCTTTGTGAATTCGTTTTTATAATATTTTAAATTTTATTTTAAAGAAAAAAACAGAAAAATCAAGAAGCAAATATAAACAGCAATAACAACAAAAGCAAAATGATAACAACAACAACAAAATAACAATAGCTATATAGGCTTTCAAAACAAGAAGATAGGAATTTAACAATGGTTGTTATGCTGCATATTTTTATCTTCAAAATAGTTGATCAGGTTACCAGACATAGGAATAAACCAAAGCAATAAAATGGAATAAAACATTGGATTTCAAAAACAAGACAGTAGGAAGTGCCCTACAGTTGCCACAATGCACACTGTCATCCTCCAAACAGACGCTCAGACCATCAGCCCTAGGCCTGCAAACTGAATCCAACAATATAAGCAATAAGCTATTCTTTTCACCTCAGATGCTATCATCTCACTCTGAATTCCTCTGAATCAACCATGCATCCAGGGGGATGGGGGGAGATGCTCTTCTGGTTTCCCAGTCCATGCTGGTTCATGGGAAGGTGTGATTGTTCTTCTTGCTAAGTCCCTTCCTATTCCCCATGGTGGACCCTGGCTCACAGGAAGGCATGGTTCAGCTACTTGCTGAGTCTCTTCCCATTCCTCATAGCAGTTCCTGCTTTGAGGGTTCTTAAAGCAAGAATCTGCTTTGTAGAAATTCAAACTCACTGATAGAATTTCAGTGTGTCCTATTTACCCTAGTGATAGGAGTAGTATGAAACTGTCTGAAAAGTAATGATGCTAGAATTTGGACTCTACTCCCTTTATTATTGTAATGGTATCTTTTCAAGGAGCTGATAGTTTTGAAGATATCTCATTCAGCATGACTTTCAAGAAAATTTGTATGACAATTTTCATGGTTTCAGCGTCAGTTTCCTTTTTTGTTGTCATTTTTAAAAAAATTTATTTTAAAGAGGGTAAAATTAAACATAAAACAGAAAAAAAACAGAAGAAAACAATATAAGAGATACTGATTTCAAAGCAAGATAACAGGAGATCTTCACTGTCTATCACATTGTCTCTTGTTGTCTTCTAAATAGTTGTCCATATCTTCGCAAACAATGAATTCATCCAAAACAAAATAGTATTAAGCTGATCAGAACAGGATTATGAAGGCATTTTAGGTCTTCAAAACCAGACAACAGGGAAACAAACAATGGCTGCCATAATGTTTCTTGTTCTCTTCAAAATAGCCGTCCATACCTTCATGTATGTTGAACTTAAACAATACAAAACAGAGTAAAATCACTCTGAACAAAGAACAATAGTATTGCTGGACTTCACAGCATGGCGCTATGGAATCAGCATTGCATACCTTAGTGTCTCATTTTCTTCAAAATAGCTGTTCATTTCATCGTGCATTATATAATCAATTCTCATAAACTGTTTAGGAGAAGTTTTATACATGCATGAGTCTACACATGTATACTTAACATTTCTGTATTAGAGGAAAAAACAAAACAAAACAAAATTCCTAGAAAAACATGAACTAGAAAGGACAAATAAATAACAATAGCAAAGAGCCCAAAACATGGGCCATATAGGCCTTTAAAACAAGGTGGTATGAGCATAACTAGGGTTGTTATTTTACATAATGATCTTCAAGAGTTCCTCAGATTACCATGAAATAATATGCACGATTGTTCCAATCCTATGAATATTAACTATTTTGTTCTAAGAACTTATAGAATTTGTAGCACAATCACCATAGCTAACTTAAGTGTGTTTATATAATGCTAGATATTTTTTCTTTACCTTCATTTTTTCCTTCTTTTCCCTGAGATATTATTTTTTCTCCTTTAAGCATATTTTTATCCTATCACTATATTTGTTGAGTTTTTTGTATCTTATGTACTCTTATCATTTCTTACACTAGGGAGACTATATGGTATTTACACTAGTGAGTTTGATTTATTTCACTTATGAGTATGGTCTCGAGTTGCATCCATTTCCTTATAAATAACTTAATGTGATCATTCTTTATAGCTGAGTAGTACTCCATTGTATAAAAATACCACATCTTTTTTATCCATTCCTCAGTTGATGGGCAGTTAGGTTGTTTCCAAAATCTGGCTATTACAAATTGTGCTGCTATAAACATGAGTGCACATAGATCATTGTGGTATGATGCTTTCAGTTCTTCTGGGAATGTGCCTAGAAGTGGAATAGCTGGGTCAAATGGGACTTCCAATCCCAGCTCTTTGAGGACTCTCCTGACTGAGCTCCACAGTTGTTGCACCAGTATGAAGTCCCACTGACAATGCAGAAGAGCTTCCTTTTCCCCTGAAGCCTCTCCAGCATTTGTTGTTGTTAGTTTTCTTTATCCTGGCCATTTTTTCCTGGAGTGAGATGGAATCTCAATGTGGTTTTAATTTGAATTTCCCTAATGACCAATGATGCTGAACATTTTTTCATGTATTTATTGTCATTTGTATTTCTTCATATGAGTGGTGTGTATTTATCTCAGATGCCTGTTTTTGGAATGGGTATTTGAATTTTGGGGATCTGATTTTTTTTATTCTTTATAAGTGCTATACTGAAGTCCTTTGTCTGAGGGACAGTTCATTAAGATTTTTTCCTAATTTGTGGCTTTTCTTTTCACTATACTGGAGATTTCTTTCAATATGCAAAAAGTCATTAATAGAATGTGATCCCAGTTATTGATTCTGGGAAGTATTTCCTGTACAGATTGATTCTTGTTCATGAATTTGCTACCTACCCCAAAGTCAAGATTTCTACCTACTTTGTCTTCTAACAGACTTAGTGTTTCTGTTTTAATATTTAGATCTTTGATCAATTTAGACTTTAGTTTAGCACATGGTGCTAGACATGGGTCTAGTTTTAGTTTTTGGCATATGGAGAGCCAATTTTTCCATTACCATTTATTAAAGAGACTATCTTTCTTCCAGTGAATATGTTTGGACCCTTTATGAAAGATAAGGTGGCTGAGAGTGTTTGTAGTTGTAGTTCTATCTTCTAATTGGTTCCATTGCTCTTCAGGTCTATTTTTATTCCAGTACCATACTTACTTTATCACAGTAGCTTTGTAGTATAACTTCAAGTCAGGGATTGCGATGCCTCCTACCTTGCCTTTGAT
>PVJX010024325.1:0-28162 GCA_004027295.1 Dolichotis patagonum | reverse complement strand
TAGCATATTTTTATTTGCTCTCAGCATAGATTTTCTAGGTACAGTAAGTCCCAGACTTACAAACATTTGAGGAATGAACTGTGACAGATATGAACAGTCCTTGCATTATGAACATTTGTAGATGTGAACCATTGATCGTGGAAGTAGCTCATGTGTCTACCTTATCATTTTAAGGAGGCTACAAGAGCAAAAATAGTTTATTTACACTGTTTGTGAGTGTGCTGGGTTTTTAAAAATGCTTTACATTGTGTACTTGTTTTTAAGGTGTATAAGAAGACTTTGTATGACTTACAAATTAGATGTACTTTGAACCAGTTTGATGACTTGTTCCTAAGTTGGGGATTTACTATAGTTATTACACAAGAGGTGACATGAAAATCTAAAAAATTACTCAGTGATTTTTTAAAAATTAAATTTCTACTAGTAAATCTTTTCAGTATAAAGTGGTTACATTGAGTGAGGGAAATTGGGACATATACATAACACATCTTTTCCCCCTCCCCCACAAACACACTCCTGCCAGTGAAGTTGCACAAATGCTACTTTAAACAGTGGCTTTCTGTGTCCACTGTCTCATTTTTGTACCTGGAAAGTGGGGGTAATGGTGCTGTTCACCTCACAGGATTGGCATAACAATCACGTACATTTACACAAGCACCTTAAGTAAGCACTCAACAAATGCTTATAATCCTTGTTATTGTATGACACTGTGAAAATATAAAATAATATCCTTAAAAGAAGACAGACATTTAGAAACTAATAGCAAGCAAACACTTCAAGTAGTTCAAATAGAAAGATAGTGTGAGCATGTTTTGACCATTAATAGTTTTGAAAGCTGCAAAACCCAAGGACCTAAATTTTCCTAGGAGCTGTGTGGAATGGCAGTAGGTTATCATCTATTACCGGAAGGACCGTAACCCACTGGGACTTCATAGTAGTACATCATGATGTCAGAGGACAGTGTCTGCATGACTGTATCCTTTACGTTAACAAAAGAGTTCTTGGGTTGAAACTTGGGGGACAATACGATAAAAGATTTCTCTTTCTTCCTGTTTGTGACATGTTCCTCTCGATGACAGCTAAAGGCCACAAAGGATAAGTTACATCACAGTTGAAATGTGGTTTCGTTTCTCATTCTCACAAAGAACAATTTATAAGTAAGAAAACCGGTATCTATTTTCCTGGCAACAGTACAAGTATAACGTTAGAAAATAGGTGAAAGTTAAAAATGTTCTTAGAAAGTTCAGTTGAACTAACAGAAGGTGCAGGCTCCTGAATGCTCACCATTTGGAATGGCTGATAACTTTCCTAAAGTGTCATTCAAAGCTCGCAGGAGATCGTCATTTCTAGCCTCAGCGTCTTCTAACCTGGTTGTCAGGCCATTGAGGCGCTCATCATTTTCTGTGAACAGAAAGCCAACAAACAGACCAAAAGGACAGAATGAGTTTAGTCAGCCATGAATTTATATATTTTTTTCTCTTTTTAAAAAGAGAGCAAAATTAAACACAACAAAACAGAATGTAAGTAAGCAATGTAAGAGACATAAATTTCAAAGCAAGAAAAGCAGAGATCTTCACTATCTATCTTTTGGTTTCTTCCAAATAGTTGTCCGTATCTTCACATACAGTGAATTCATACACAACACCATAGTATAAAACTGATCTGAACAGGATGAGGAAGGCATTTTAGGTCTTTGAGACCAGACAACAGGGAAGCCAACAATGGCTGTCACATTGTCTCTCATTCTCTTCAAAATAGTTGTCCATGCCTTCACGTATGTTGAAATTAAACAAAACAAAACAGACTAAAATCACTCTGAGCAAAGAATAATAGTATTGCTGGATTTCATATGTGGACGCTACAGACTCAGCACTGGGTGCCTTAATGTCTCTTTTTCTTCAAAGTAGCCATTCAGTTCCTTGTGCATTATATAATCAATTCTCATAAACTGTTTAGAATTTCTACGCATGCATGAGTCTCTACATGTGCACCTATCCTTTTTGTATTAGAGAGAAAAACAAAACAAAACAAGACAAAAAAAAATTCCTAGAAAAACATGTCCTCTGCCTTCCTTTTTTAGACATTTCCTCCCCTTTCACTTTCACAGGGTGCTTTTTGGGTCCCACTAACTCTTTTAGTTTTTAGATTAGGGGAGCAACCCGTTATCTACCTAAGTGGTTCTGAACCTAGTTACCCCTGGGCTTGATCTTGAGCTGTGTTCCTTTACCTACTAAAGCCTCAAGGTTTCCCTTCCTTATAGCTGAGTAGTTCTCCACTGCACAAAAGTGTCATGACTTTCCAACCTATCTGAAGCTGCTGGATGAGTGTCCCTATTTCTCTCTGGTTCCCTGTCACATGGAGCATTGTTTTCTCATCTTTAACTTTTGCTTCATTAACCTGCTTTTAGGTTGATTATATTTCCTATTCAGAGCATCTTGATGGACCCTATCTCCTGATCTACTCTGCCTGTGTTTCTTTTTGTTAGTGTATCAAGGCCATCTGTGTTAGAGATTATAGCCAATCTTCTCTGCCTCATCTCTGCTATACTATTTTTCTGCCTTTGGTTGTCTACTTTTCTCCTTCATTTCATTGTCTGCCTCATTCATTGAGGCCTCTCTGCCACTGGTCCTGGAATCCTGGTGTTTTTTTTTCTCCCTCTCTCTAGAATGTCCATCAGTATTTTTTATAGGGTTGGATTGGTGGTCACAAATTCCTCCAGTTCCTCTTTGTTATGCAAGCATCTTGTTTGTCCATTAACTTTGAGAGACCTTTTTGCAGGGTACCTCAGTCTGAGTTGGAGGTTATTTTCTTTCAGGGAGGCTCTGTATTTTTCTGCTTACTGATCCATCATAGCTCTGCTCTCCCACGAATTTATATTTTGATAAGGAATTTCAGATTATTTTAACATAAAGTTAAAAAGCAAGAAAATTGATATTAATTCATTTATTGTCATCTATAAATATTTTTATCATGATATAAAACTCATGTGTTCATGACCACTGTACACTTCACTGTGTTGGTGATTATATGTGCTTCTTGGCCATCATCTGCAAAGCACAGGAAAGGGTAAGGAAGGAAGAGAAAGAGTGCTGAACTGTTACGGTTCTAGGTCTGAGAGCATTCTGAAAATACCACTCACTCATTTCATATCTGCTTTTATAGGAAGTCCTAATAAGCCAGTGTTACACCACACAACGAACCAGGATTACACTACACATTATACTAATACAAGCAGAGAATATTGCTTAAGGTGTGTGCTTTTACGTTTCAAGCCAGAGACCTATTGTTAAAGAAAAAACAAAAGCATAAAATACTCCAGCAAAGCATGGCTCTGAAACATCAATATATCCATTTCAGTCACTACTATGTCATTATTTTCAACTTTAGTCCTCAAATATATTTTCCAGGTAAATAAATTTTATACTCCATCAATCACAATTCATCTTTTTTTAAAAAAAATACTTCTGTTATTGTCACTCCTGGTACTGAAATAAAATCTTTGGATAGGTCATCAAAGATATACTTTCTGAAACATAACCCATCTGATTATGACTGTGATGTTTATATGAGTTCCTTGAAAACAAAAGGCTGCATTTTTTATATTAGTTTGGAAATCTTTATTAATTTAGGAAACAGAACTGTGCAAATTTCATTTTCAGCTTCTCCATTGGAGTTTATTTTTTAAATAATGAAGTCTTCAACTGCTCTGTCAAGGAAAGTATTCATGGACAATGAAAAAATCATTGATTTAAAGGGCCTCATTGGGCTTGTACTATGTTTTGCATCTGACAGCTGATACTGACAGAACCATCAGGCCAGTTATGCCAAAAGGAGAATGACCTGAGGACCATTTTCATTGCTGTCCTTCAAATTCTAAAGTAATAATTTTGACCTTCTGCTCTCTGTGCTATAAAATTATAATGTGCATATTCTGATCCTCTTCTGATTTTTATGATTCAGTCATTTGACTCTGATTTTTTCCTAATTTAACCTTTGTTCCACTGATCATTTATTTTTTAAGAAATTTTGGAAATTCATGGGGCAAGTCTAAACATTTTGTGTCTTTGGTAATAGAATTAGATGAGTAAAAGTTGTGAACAGAGAGGAGTTGCAGATTTTTAAACGGAAAGAAAGAGCAGAATCAAGGACAATAGATAATAAGGAGATGGATCTGCGTGAAGGGGAAGGGGCCTACAAGATGCTGGGGGAGGAGGCTGGGGGAGCAGTGTTAAAAGAACCAAGGTACGTTAGGTGCATGTACCATCTCCTCACAATGAAGTAATCATGATATACTACACACATGTACCAAGAAAAAACTATGGCAGGAAAACTAGAAAACTAAGTACCCTAGAGTTGAAATGAAAGAACAACAAAGAATCATGAGGCCTTGCATGTTGTGCAATTTGAACTGTAACACGACTGAAGAGACAGGATTTTGGAAGGTAAAAAAGTCTAATTCTTTACTCATCGATTTTGGAGAATGAGAAGATGATCCGATTCACAATACTTAGCTATGTTTTATAGGATTTATTCTTTTTTCTTTCTGTAAAAGAAATATTCCTCTGTCATTCAATGTTTTGTTTATTTATTTTTGGTACTGGGAGTCGAACTCAGGACCTTGCGATTGCCAGGCAGGTGCAGTGCCGCTGAGCTGTATCACCAGCCCCTCAATCCTCTCTCTACAGGTCACCCTCAGCAAGCCTCAAAGGCTGCTGCTTGGAAGCCTCTTGGGAGCCGGATCTCTTTTTCTGATTCTCTCCTCACATGGTAAAAGACCAAAGTCCAAGAATGTGTTTGGCACAAACAGGGCTTAGAGTGAGGAAGTGAATGAAGAAGCAAGGATGCGCCCTGAGCACGTCTGACCATCTCATTTCCCTCTGTGGGTGCCTACTGGACCCCAAGAGAATCACATCCATAATGAAAACCACAGACAGAGCTGAAAGTCATGTCCACTAGTCATAAACATTGACTCTTGTTTACCATGATCCTGGGCTGCTGCTAAACTTGAGTAGCAATTTAGATAAATCAAAACTGTGACAGTGAACTGTGCTCTGCGCAACTTCAAAAGAATGCGACACAATATTTATTTGATCATTAATCATTTCTTCTCTAAAAATTCTAGTCATTAAAAAGGAGTGTGTGCAGTGAATGATTATAGGACTTGGAACTGGATGATGGGGTTTCAAATGTCATCTCTAGCCCTTTTTATCTGTGCAAAATGAAAATAACACCTTCCTTCCTTCCTTCATATGACTGACTAAGAAACAAATTGGAGCGTGTATGAGAAAGTACTGCATTTACCGCAGCCAGGTAGTAGGGAGCCTCATATTTACACAGGTTTGATTATTGCCCTGGGGTGTTTTACCTCTTTTCAATGTTATTTATGACTTTTCTTCTTAAATTACTTGATCCAGAACCTGTATCTATGTCTCTTTGATACTTCCTAAAATATGTGTGTATACCTATAAATGTATATAAATGTAGGTATACATACAAATAAACACACACATATGTATATTTCAATTTTCAATTAAATATCAAGCTATATTTTATGGATTTTAATGGAAATGTTCAAGTGCCATCTAGTTAAGTTCCTCAAATGCAATTTTTATATTTTATTCATATTAAGGGGTATAAATGTTCCAAGAGAATCTCCCAGTCATGAGGATAAAATTCATAGAACTGCTATTCATTTTGAAGGAATCTAGTTAAATGGTGTCTATGCTAAATTGGTCAACAGATAATATTTGCAATGAACGTTTTCACTTTCATAGAAGCCTGGTTGCACACACTCAATATCACTTCTGTTTTTCTCCTTTTCCAAAATATACAAGAATATCCTCTTTGCAAGATTTCCTTGCAGGGAAAATTGGTCAGTGCACATGACTTCCATTTTATAGTCGTGCTCCACCTCTGCTCTGCCGGCTGTGTCTGAAGCAAGAGAGTCTCCGCTGTGTTGACCTCGCACTCTGAAGAAAGAGTTTGGGATCCTTGGAGATCTGCAGGAGGTCACATGGAAACCTGGATTCTGACCTTCTTGGTAACGATTCTTGATACTCTTGCGTATTCGCCCACTCACTCTTTTATCCAACATTTGTTAGGGACCTTTGCCCTCTGTGTTTGCCACTGATTTGGCATTTTTTGTTTTTCTGCCTAACTCTAGCATACCCTAATTTCATTTTCTCAATTTTAATTTGCTCCCACTCCAGTGGAGGAACCAGAATTTTGTATGAACAATTTCAATGACAAAAGATAAGAAAGTACGGCAGGCCAAGAGTCCAGGACTTATCTCCATTCATCTAGTCTAAAACTGCACCTTGTCAGTAGAAAATGTGTTTCTTTTTCATGTGCTCACCCGTGGAAAGACTGATGCAGGTAATTACAGCCCGCAGATTCCAAAGGAATATATCCTTAACAATATAAGAATGCTATAATCAAAACATAACTCCTGAAACATACTTTAATATAACAGCACTGCAGTGTTCCTACTTATGTTTTTTTGTTAGTATAAAATAATAACAAAATCTCAACTGGTTAGTAATTGCAAGTGGAGTATAACCACGATCTCAGCATCTTCACGATATACTCATTTGAGTAAGTTAGTGTGTGGAGAACCACAGTATAGACGAAAACTTGTTGACCAGTTGGATAAACATTAATGAGTAATGTTCGATTTTGGTCTCTGTGTTAGACAGCACCATATGTCTAGCAATCCATTGAGGGATTGTTCTTTGGCCTGGGAACAGGTGTTTTATTTCATCTAAATTTTGTCTAAAATTGTTCATCTTAAGGATCTATTACTTATTTAATTTTTCCTAAGATGAAGATTAGGGGTGTAGTAGGAACCACACAAAATTGAAAAGCAACTGTATGGAAGGTAGGTCTCAGCCGTCTCCGATTTCTAACACACCTTCTACCACAGTACTTCATTCCTCATCCTGCTCATATTCTGTGAGCACCTCAACGATTCTATTGACAAAACTTATTCATCTGTAAAGTAATATTAATTCACCTGGTGGCATTCATTCATCTACTGACTCTTTCAACCTTCAGCCTGTACCAAGCTTCGTATCCATCAACAAAATGATTTTGTTCTCCATGGACGTTCAATCAGTGCAATGCAGACCAGCTTCGAAGCTCAAACACACACGAGGGCAAATTTACTTTTAACAGATGTATATGCAAAAATTAAAAAGCTAAACCAATTGCTGCTGGCAGGTTAGAATCCCTCAAGGCAAGGACAGTATAAAAATGGCAGGGAGCAGCAATAAGTCATTTGTGACTGAGGCTCAGGAGTTAACTGAATCATACTGAACTGAACCAAGCAACAAATTAGAAATATGGAGGGTAAGCTGGCCCGCCATTTTATTCCGTCTAACTCCAGGCACCATAGAGAGAGAAATGACTAAATCTCTGTTTTAATAGCTGCTGTCAAGAGTTTTGCTCTGTAGGGCCTATTTCAGCAGTTCCTGGTGGTAATAGATGGCATTTCCCTGATTAACAGCCATTTTATAACCTGTGTAATTGGCCACAAATCAGGAGAATGTCATAATGTAGCAAGAAAACATTCTCATCTCCGTCATAGTCTTGGCTTGGTTTTCTGGAGGAATTATTACTTGAATAGTTTCTGGGTTTTCATTACTTTAAATAATGTACTACCTGAAGTACAAGAAAAGACATTGGAAGTAATGAACATTTCTGTCTCCCAACCCTTTCTACCACCTCTGGCCTTAGATTTCTTTTTCAAATGTTAACAATGGATATTTTTCCCTTCATTTTAATGGCACCCGTGTTTGTGGGGAAATAGAGGTAGGGACAGGGCTGGGGAAGAGTGTGGTGCACACAGCGAGCAACTCAGGTGAAATTTAAAAGCACTGTCAAAAACTCAATTACCAACCTAGAAATATAGAAGTATTTTATTGCTTGTTTCTTTTTTCTTTTTCTTTACTTTTTTTTGTGGTACTAGGGACAAAGCCCAGAGTGTTCACACTAACCTACACCCCCAATCCTAGTTTACTTTTTAAGATTTTAAAGACAGCCTTTCACTAAGTTGCTAAAGTGCTCGGGCTTGAACTTTGACCTGCTTTCCTTAGCCCTCCAGAATACTGGAAGTAATTAACATAATAATTCTAGAAAGCCAAAATTAATGCAGAAAAGGATCTATGAGAAAGGAAACAGAAAAGTATTGAAGAAAGACATGACCTGTCCCTGCATGTGCATGAACCATGCCTCTGGGCAAGGGTATTAGCTAAGAAGAAGTAATCGCAAAGTAATGGAGTTAATTCCAATGGTCCAAGACAAAAACAAAGGTTAGCTCTTGATAGTAACTTTTCTGAATACAAAAACGGATATCAACTACAGGGAATTACTGAAGTAAGTGGATGGTTTCATCTCTAATACACAGTCCAAGCCTTCTACTTTCAGGGTGCTACCTTGATGGACATAGACCTTATCATTCCGTATGGGCCCCTGAAGGAGACCGCGCTTTTTTAGTTTAAAAATTGCAAATATAAAGTAGTTTTTAACACTTTCTTTTTCTGAGATAAGTAAAATCCCAAACCAGTATTTCGTTAAATATGTATTAGCTTTTTTCCAATTTGAGCTAGTGTGTGTGATGTACACTAGAAATCTGAAGATAACAAAAGACCCTATGTCTTTCCTAAAGAAGATGGAACAAAGTTTGTAACTGCAGTGGCTGGACAAGTCGCAGGGGAAGGCTGGGCACAGAGAGGAGGCAGGCAAATAGCACGGCGTGTTAGGCTTCCCAGAGAAGAGAATGTGAGGGTGAAATCCTGAGAAGGTCCAGTAGAAAGGTAAATAGAAGAAGAAGAAGAAGAAGAAGAAGAAGAAGAAGAAGAAGAAGAAGAAGGGGGGGGTTAGAGCTAAGGATGGAGAAGAAGACACACCAAAAAACTTGGACTCGTAGAAGGTGGCACGTTTCCCAAGGACCATTAATATTTAGGTAGGAAATGGTTGAGACTAAAGCAATAAGCAGGAGGCAATTCCAATGAGAAACAAGCAATATGTGAAAAAATACCAATATAAAGAGTGGAACATTTAATAATAAACTCTTAACACAAAACCAATGAAAGACATTTTATGCACTTTAGTTTTTTAGTTAGGAACAAAACACATGAAAAATGTATTTAAAAGATATGGAGAAATTTCAGAATGCACTAACAAAAATGAAAGTTTCAGAAGAGACCTTTATGCTGCATTCACTAAATTATTCCATTTGGTTTCATTTCTGAAGCAAAAATAACATGGAGCTTGGTCCTTTAAAATTTATCACACTAATAGTTACTTTGCATTAGACATAAGTAAAGTAGTGTGATAGAAATTAGGTTTAAAATTTGAACTATTACTCAGTGCAAAGCAAGACAGTGAGATGAAATATTCCAAAACTTGTTAGAAAGATTACTTGCATTACATCTACATTATAAAATAATCATAGAAGTCATGCTGAAACAATTTTATTCAATTACCATGCAACTAATCTGACTATAATTTTATTCAATTACCATGCAAGTAATCTGACTATAATAAAGATACAGGCCACACTCACCCTTTACATCACTTGCTAACTTCTTGGCCTCATTAAGAATCCGGAAGCTTTTTTGCAGAGAGCCTTTGGCATCTTCCCTTAGCAGACCCCGAGGACTTGTTGCCTGTGGAGAGAAGAACAAACATCAGTGGTGCAAAACCATGGAATGGTGCCGCAGAGAGGTCTGGCAGGCGGGAGGAGCACAGAGTTTACCTCCTGGGCTACAGGGTTAGAATTACAAATGTATCCCCACACATTTGGTGACTGATTCCTGGGAGAACTGGGAGATGCAAAGATGGTCTAGAAGAGAGAATCCTTAGGAACTGCAAGGTGTAGGTGCAGGGAGAGAAAGTGGGAGGGACTGACTAGGTGACTGAGATTCCCAAGGGGAAAAGGAGAAACCAGGAAAGCAGGGTGGCATAGGCGGGGAGAGAAGGCGCCTCGATGTGGAGAACTGGTCTAGAGGCAAGGTCACAAATAGAGCTCTGGAGTCCAGGACACCAAGGACTGAAAACATGCTTTGTTTATCTGCAATCCCATTTCATCCCAGCTATGGGGTGAGGAGGAGCATTTCTTTGTCCCCTGGGTGTTGACTAGAGGACTACTGCTCACTTTTCACATGCATCTCGTCATACCAGGCGAAACACCAAATTCTAAATGACAATCTCAGAGCCACAGTCAGCTCCTAATCAAGGAAGGATTTGTGGAGGCTGAGATTAATAGACGTGACACAAAGATAATAGAGCGGGGAAAGGATCATTTAACTTGACTGTATAGTTATGCACTTTAATAGTATTTCTCCTCGGCAATCATTACATAATTCGTGTACACCAAGCCATATATCAAATAGGATCTTATAAGCAAAGATTTTAAATGGGAAAAGTATTTCAGGGTACAGGAAGGGCTAGAAAATTCTAACTGCTTCCTGCAGACGTTATAAATCTGGTTACCCCACATATATTACTCTCCAAAGACATCAGCTGCACCTGTGTAACGTTATTTTTATCTGTCATGTTATTTAAGCAGTAAACAAGGAAAGATTACAGAAATTAGTACTGTTGTAGTAAAATTTATTTTAACATGTTCTTTCAACAGCTTTCATTTAAATATGCTTTCATTCATAAGAGAGACTGTATACTACTTATAAAACAACGTATTAGAAACAGCTGCGTATATAGGAAAGAACATTGCATATAGTTCTTGAAAAAGACAAACCTTGACAAATTATTCAGTGGAAAATTGACAGCGTCTTCCCTTGGGGACACAAGAAATTTCCTACATTTTACTTATTGATTATTTTTATTATCATTATTGTTATCATTATTATTTTGCTTTTTTGAGACGAGGTCTTGCTATGTAGGGCTGGTTGACCTTGAACTCACTATGTAGCCCAGATTGGCCTTGAACTTGCATGGATCCTTCTGCCTCTGCTCAACAAGTGCTTGTAAACAAGGCATTACACATGTGTGCTGCCATGCTCTCTTTAGCCCTAGATTTTATTTTAGGAATTACGCACAGTAGTATCAGATGAGTGTGACTTATCTTGGAAAAAAAAAGGAAATGTAAAGACTGATAGCACAAATGCCATGTATGTTACTCAAAATAAAAAAAAAAGCTTCAGGATACCCATTCATGTTTTATATTTGTTCTAATTTACCATTCTTCCTGCCTTGATTGTAACTGTTATGAATTAAAACAGATTAAAGATAGGAAATCACACAGGAAGAAGTTGTGAATATTCCTTAAACAGACACATAAAGCAGCAGAAATGACAGTAGACAATCTGTTTGACAATGAGGCAAGAGAGAAATGTCTAAAAAAATAGGACAATTTTCAAAGCTTAGAAATCTAAGTCAATTTGGGGAGGGATAAAATATACAGATTTAAAGGACTGGGGATTTAACTCAGCGGCAAAGCATCTGCCTGGCAAGCACAAAGTCCTGAGTTCGATCCCTAGTACCAAACCAAACAAAAAAATATAGAGGTAAAGTAGTCAGTAGATGTCAATATTACTTTAGTAAAATAATTAATGTTGATAAAGATGATGCCAAGTTATCCAAAGAATATGAGTCATTCACCAAATGTTAGGTGAACTTCTAAAAAAAAAATAGAAAGGACAAGACCCCCTTATAGCCCGAGGGTACGGTAGTGTTAATAAGAAGGTTGGTTGGTGAACATTTAAAAACCGTAATTTAAAATGGAAATCTTGCATGCGGAAAGTAAGGTGCAGCATAAAAGAATGAGGTAACTCATTTGCTGTGCAGAAGAAAATTTAAAGGAAGAGATGAGAGAAAAGGGATGAACCAGTCAACCCTGAAAGATGGTCACAGCTGAGCAGAATCATTGTAAGAACCTAATCAGTGATAACCAATATTCAGTTTTTCTACATTTACTTTTGTTTCAGCAGAATTTTAAGGTACAACTGGCACAAATAAACTGCACATACTTAGAATTTACACTATGATTTTTCCATAAATGTACACCCATTTTCCATAAATGTATGTATACCAATGATTAGTTAGTAATTTCTCCTGTCTGCTTTTCTTCTATCTCTAGACAAACATTGATCTGTATTTCCATCATCATAATTTTACGCATATATAAAATGAATAATTCAGATGATACTCTCTAGGGATTCTGGCTTTCACACTCAATATAATTTTGGTGTTTCTCAATGTTTGTGTACCAATACTTGATCCTTTTTTCTATTAGTGGGCCAATATTCTTATAATCCCAACTTTAAAATTTTTAGGATTACCAACTGGCTTCCAAAGCGTTTGTACTGTTTTAAAATCCTACCGGCAGTATATGACAGGTTTTTTTTTTTGTATCTTTGCAAATAGTTGGTATTGTCTCTTAAAATTTTTGACTCTGATAGTCTTTATTTTGATTTCAATTTCAATTTTCTAGTAAGTGTCAGTGTTTTTCTGAGTTTATTTGCCATCTTCTTTGGTGAAGTATTTGTTTTAATCTTCTGTTCAATTTTGTATTGGGTTATTTGTTCTTACTGAATTTTGAAGAATATTTATGTCCATTTTGGACCCACATCCTTTATCAGCTGTATAATTTGAGAATATATTCTTTTATTTTGGGGCTTATATTTTTGTTTTCTTAAACATGGGTTTTGAAGGGTAGAAGTTGTGAATTTTTGTGAAATCTAATTTATCAATTTTTTAATTTGAAAATTAAACTTTTTTATATCTATGATCTATACCCCAAATCTCCAATATTTTCCTTTAGATGTACATATATTGATGTTTTACATTTATCTCAAGAATCTACATTTTAGTTAATTTGAAATAAGGAACAGATCAAAGTTAAAGTTTTCATTTTGCTCAGGTAACATTCTTTGATTATACATTAAGTTGCTTTTGTGCTTTCATCAAGAATCATTTTAATATTTGTCTGGGTCTAGTTCTAAAGTTTTATTTGTCTGGTTTTTTTTTTTTTTTTTTTTGGTACCGGGGATCGAACTCATGACCTCGCGCTTGCCAGGCAGGCACGTAAGCCACTGAGCTAAATCCCCAGCCCCTAAAGTTTTATTCTAGTGGTTTCTCATTATTAATACCAACACCATCCTAGCTAATTACTATAGCTTTATACATGACTGTATAATTATTCTACATATTTTTTACTTTCCATTCCATGTAAATTCTAAATTATTCCTGTTTATTTCTTTAAAAATCTTGCTAGGTTTTTATTTGTATTCCATTGAATGTGAATAATAATTTGTGTAAAATTGGAATGCTAAAAATATTGGCTCCTCTGATCCATGAGCATGTTATATCTCTTGCTTATTTAGGTTTCTAAAATTTTCTTTCAATAGCATTCTGTGTATTACTCTTGATTTTTAAATCAAATATAGTCCCATTTCATACTGTTTGTGCTATTTAAATTATATTACTTTCAAATTCCAATTTGTATTTGACTGTACATACTAATTGTTACTATCATACTAGTATCATATCATTTTGGTAAACTTGCTTATGAATTCTACTTTTTAAATAGACCTTATTGGTTCTTGCGTGCCATGGTACTTATGAATAAAGATTGACATACTTTGCTTTCAATCTGGATGCCATTTCTTTCCTCTTTCTCATCTACTGCAAGGGCCAGCTCCCCTCTGCAATGTTAAATGGAGGTGAGGAGAGCAGAAATCCTTGCCTTTTCTCTGTCCTTGACAAGAAACCAATCTTTTACTATCAAGCATAAAGTTACTGTAGATCTTTTAATATAATACACTTCCATAGATATCAGGTAGAGAAGTTTCCCTTTTAATCTTAGTATGCTGAGAGTTTTTGTAAGCAAAATATATGTTAGATTTTTGTTACTTTTTTCTGTTAACTGAAATATTACATGATGGGTTAATCTCACTTAGAGATAATGTATAATCCTTTTAAGTAATGGTTAGTTTTTTCTATAATTTGTTAAGAATTTTGGCATGTGGGAGATATTCATCTATAATTTATTTTTCTTCTCACATCTTTGCTTTGTGTTGCTACCAGAAAAATACTGGCCTTACAGAAGGAGTGCGACATATTTTCTCATCTTTAATTTTCTGGATGAATTTATTATTTCCATGTTAACGGTTTGATGGAATTCTCAAGTGAGTCATCTGGAACTGAATATGCATGCGTGTGTGTTTGTGTGGTTTTTAACTACAAATTCAATCTCTAATGAATACAGATCTATTTAGGTTACTTATCTGTGTGTGAGTTTGGGTAAGTTAGTGGTTTTTAGAAGTTTTTGTTTATTTGCTGAAATTACTGAAACATGTACATGAAATTATTCAAAATATTTTCTTAGTTTCCTTTGCCTCCATCGTAGGTGTGGTGATACCGGCAGTTGGCAAAGCCTTGCAGTTTCTTCTGTCTGCTGGAGTCTGGCTGGAGGGTGATGAGCCATTGATCCTCTGTGGCACCCTTGTGCCTTCGGCAGCAGCAAGACTGAGACTTCGCAGAAGCTTATTTTCTGATAGCCTCACTGCTGTTTTCTATATTTGTGCATTTCTGAATATGGCCTCCATTTTGCTTTCAGGCATCTTGTCTTTCCTGCTTTTTAAGAAGCCAGTGATGTTTCCTTGGATCTTCCATCAACAGTTCAACAATATAAGGAAGCAGAAGGTATAAGTAGGAATGGGGAAGGGTATATGTGTAGGAACAGTGTGAGGAAGAGCAGACAGACAGGATGCTTTGATGTGTATAGAACCAGTATTTTAGTTTCCTAGGACCACAGTTTGTGGAGCGCATTCCTAGAAAGTCTGAATGTCAGACTAAGGAAAATGAGCATGAGCAAATTGAAGCCATGTCAAATTTCAAATTAGCCAAGTATAATCAGTGCTCTAGTCCAAGAAGATACATTGGGAAACTGTATGAAAAAAAGAGCAATCAGTGTAAGCCAAAAAGGAGAGCAGAAACCTTAGACAGGGGCTGTAGAATTGAAAGGTTTGGATTTAAGAGCTGTGGAGGAATAAGACATGCCTCAGTGTTTCCAGACTTGTTCCAAAATGCTAAAGCAAAGAGCTTATGGCATACAACTGTCAGTTATGAGCAATCTGCCGACAACCCAGGTTTAAAAGACCGGCTTCTCATATGATGAGGAGGTAGAAAACACTAACATGTTATGGATGAACAGAACTGTTTCGACTCATTGGAATTTGGAAAGACCCTTTTCCAACATTGCTCAGTAAGTTAACGAAGCACATCAGCAGAATCAGGACAGGTGATGAAACAGCATTTTCCAAGCTAATTATACTTCATACATATTCATAAGCATCACATCTGAATTTCTGAGCTGTGTCTATGGTACGTGTGAAATATAAATGAGATTCTTAGAGTTGCAAGTTATTTTGTTTCTTGATTTTTAGAGCCTGTATTTGCACATATATCCCTATATAGATGTATAAATTATATAAAATGTATTATTGTACAAAATAGAATTTAGAGTTATAGGCAAGCTCAGGTATTATCAGTTCATACTTGTTCAGGAAAATGTGGAATATTTTTAAGACAGAGCAAGAAGCATACAGAAAAAATGAAAAGAGAAAACCCAAAAAGATTTTATGCAGGGTTTGGCACTTAATTGCCTTTTAATATGTTGTTAGTTTTCTTTTCCCTACTATTTGTTAAATATTCATAATGACTTGTGTTAAAGCATAATGTCATTGATTAGCTGATGAGTGAATTTATTAAGTTACCCAACAGAAACTTTTAGATGTTTCATGCACCACAGTGAACTCCATTAAATATAAAATGACTGTGCTTCCTGTGTTGGCATTGAAGTGGGATAGAATGGACAAACCAGAAAAATCACTGTGCAGGAAAATGATCATTCTCATGATGGGAGGAGACAGATGCAGAAGTGTTTGGCTGTCCCAGAAAGAAGATGTAAGGAGCCCTCAAGGTAAAGTTGCAGGCTTTTAAACTGGCACCCCAGTAATTTATTTTTCTAAATATGTAAGTTTAAGAGTTGCTTGTACTGTTCATTAAAGAAGATAAGATCTTCGTATTTCCAGAAAGGTTAATGTGCAAAAATAACAAGCTAAAGTATAGGATTGTAAATTGAAAAAATTTTCAATAAAGACAACTATTTAAAATGTGCAGGATACTTGTAAAGTTAGTGATTGACTGCAGTGAGCTTATGTAAAGTATGTATCACAAAAACTTATATTTTTTGTCAAATGAAAGTTAAAAATCAGGAATAATACTCTTATTATAAGAAAGTATATTTTCCAAAGAAATGGTGGAATCTAGACCCACATACATTTTAAATATAATTTTTCAGAACATTTTTAATTATGCATGTGATATTGATATATTTAGTTGTAAAACAGTTATGCAAAAGTCACCAATTTGTGCAAAAATACTTGGAACGTATATTTACCACAGTAATGACACTAATGGAGTTAACAACACAGATTATACAATGCTTCTTGGAAAGGTTTTTATGTTAGCAGACAGTTCACTATCTATATGATGTGCACTCGATTTATAATCTCCAAATTCTGACCAGCTAGAGTTTTCTCTTGTTTAGATTTCAGCATACCACTTATACCTAATTCTGATCAGTTAAAATATCTTACATGATATCTGCATTCAAACAAATATTCAGATACAGTCTCAAAGTAAACAGGAAAAGAACGTAATTTTACTCTTTATTTGAATTTTTCTTATCCATCCAACTTCACTCGCTCTTCTGGTACCACGAATGTCACATGAATTCTGAGGACCTGGATCAGGGTGAGTTTAGGAGTTTTGCATGGCTGGAGTTTGAAGTGAGGAGGGAACAGCCTATGTGCAGTGCTCACTTACTGTTTACCAAGGGCTACCAGAACACTGCTGTGAAATATTAAAAGGATAAATACTTAGAGTCATTCTTGATTATTCATTTTTCTATCCACTGGGGAATTTATTGTCAGTCTTAATTTTAATTCTGGAGATAGTCGTTTCTGGGAAAAGGAAAAAGGGAAAAACAAAAACACTACCGTCACCAGGCTGTGAAAACATACAGTTCCAGAGCCAGGTAGTGGTGATGGGTCTGGCCAGGGGTTGCCCCCCTGTGTGTGCCCTGGGGTGTCTGGCCCAGAGGAGAAGCCTTTTCTAATGCTCCCCAAGATTGCACCGGCCAGAGGAGTCCCCGAGTATACTTCTGCCGTGAAAGTCATAAAATGTAAGAAGACAAGAGACTACTTAGAAATAGGGAATATTTCAGTAAAATGTTGAGCAAAGGTTCAACGCGTTTAGAGGGGTAGCACCAAGGGACCCAAGGGCCGTGGCTGTGCAGGGGAGGTCAGCGGGGAATGAAGCTATGAGGAAGTAAATGGATGTAGATCAGGAAGAAGTGCCTGGCCTCAGCTGAGGAATCTTCCCTCCAGCAGGAGCAAGGCTCTGCCTAACCGGGTCAGCAGGGCTCTTTGGATATTTACTACCCACCATCCATGCCTTGCACAGTAGGGCACCAGGGTGAAAGGTGGCACCAAGAATCTAAAACAGGCCAGGCTCAGAAAGAGCAGGTAAGGTCAAATATGGGGGAGACAGGAGAATAAATACGGAGTCCACTGCAAGTAGTTATTTGATGCAGCATAATACCCTTCTCCTCCCACACAGAATGACCAGGCACCAACTGCCCCCAGGTGAAAAAACAAAATAGGAGGGAATCTCTTAAGGAAACTGTTTCTAGAGGCAGAAGAGACTTCTGCCTTCTGCCATGGAACAGTTATGGCCTTTGATAAAATATAAATATTACTGACCCTGACCATATGAAAGTGAAAGGGGTAGAAGCTAAGAAGGAAGGAAAAGAGAGCTATAGGGAAGGACGAGGGCACAAATAACTTCATTTTTCGTATGTGGAACCCACCATGGGTGGAGCAGGAAATACAGCTCTAAGTGTATTTCTATCAGTCACAAGCAACAAAGCACCTAAGCTCCAGAGTGCTCCTATATTGGGAAATGGGTGCGAGGAAAATGTGATGCGATTCCTTAAGTGAAACACATCTTATTTATTATAGTAGTAATTAAAAAGATAGTTTCACACCTTTAAAAAAAGCTATGATGGCACAGTAATGGTATCACTAAGAGAGAATAAGAGGAGAAATGAGGAGATTGAGAAGAGGTTTCTCTTGCGGGTGTGAGCTTAACGGTGAGGCAAAAGTCAGATCAGGGAGTTATGCTTTAAGTTACCTGCCTCACTTTTCATTTTAAAAAACATTAAAACTTGCATGCCTTAGGAGTTGAAAAAAGAAAGAAACAGACATGTTGTATAAAGGGCAAAGGATTTTGTCTTATTCCCAAAGGCATTTTAAACCTACTGTCCTTATTTTTTTATTTTTTATCCTTTTAGAATTGATCTTACAGGACTGATCTATCTCTTCTTCCGACACATGTTTAACAAGGAAATAACTTAAGCATAAGATATGAACAGAAAGTAATTCAGACACCTGTATTTTCATCATCCATATCTGATAAATTTTTCTCTATTTGACCGGTATTTAAAATATGTAAATTTGGACTTCTTTTGTTTTAAAAATTTAGCATCTATATTTAAAAAATTATCCTATAGTTTTGCTTTTTAGTATTATATGGAATTTTGCCATGAAGATTGTATCAGCCTGCTACAATAGACTGTGGAAATTCTTCTTTTTCTGTTCTTTGGAATGTTTTGCAGTGCTTGAAATTTTGGTAAATTTTGTTATTTTGGTGTAGGTAAATTACACTGATTTGATTCATGTAATGGTTTAATTAACTCAAGTTTACATATTTGTTTTGACTAAATCTGGATATAGACACTTGCTCACTTCATTTGAATATTTACATTTATTTAAATAAGTTGCCTAAGTAATCTGATATATTCATATTCACATTAAAGTCTATACAGCATCTATAGTTATGGTCCTTATTTCATTTCCAATCATGTTTGTCTCCATCATCTCTCTTTGTTTACTTAATTATTCCCATCTTCTTTATTTGCCTGTTTATACTGAGAGCTAGCTTTCTGCTTTGTCAACCTTGGCTAATTTTATTCCCCACATCATTAATTTCTGCTTTTACTTTTATTTCTTCCATTGTAAATTTTTAGACTTCTTGAACATAAACCTTAGACAATTAGTTTCAGTTCTTACCCTTCACTAAGAATTGTACATACAGCTATACATTTTCTTTAGGGGCTCCTTAATTTTCCTCCCATACATTTGTGAAGCTTCATTTTGATTCTGCTAAATACTTTTTATTTTCCTTTTTTCAAATTAAATTATGATTTTATTTGTACATGTCTGCAATAGATAATTATTACATTTGTTGTGAGGAATTGGTACATGTATATAGTGCATCTTAATTCTTTTTATATACCCCACACCTCTTTCTCTTTGTTAAAGATGTATCTCCATGTTTCTTGTTATCTGTTTTTTACTTTTTAATTTATTAGTTATGCTTTGGGATTCTCATATAGGAAAAATCATGTGATATTTAAACTTGTGTGTCTGGTTTGTTTTCAAATTATGTTTTTCTTTGACTCCATTTACTTTAAAATGTGTTTTTAATTTTAAAAACTGATTTTTGGCAATGCTTTTTCATCTGTTTGTAATTTCATTGCCTTGTGTTCAGAGAATGTAGCACAGGTGCCCCTGGATCATTAGGATTTGGCGATACTTGGTTTGTGCTCTAGTTTGTGGCTTTTTAAAAAAAAGTTTTGTGAGTACTTTATCCAATGGTGCATATAGAATTAAATTGCTAGTTGTCATAAAGTTCTAGAGGGCCATTAAATCAATGTTAATGGTATTTTTTAAATCTGCATGGTGATATTTCTTTTTTTAGCCCATCAAATTTTAAGAGACAGGGTAAAATCTGTCACTGTGGATGTATCAATTTCCTCATTGTGATGTGTTTGTCATTATTTATACTTGGGCTTTGTTATTAGGACCTTTTGGATTCACTATTTTTTAATCTTCCTGCTAACTTGTTCTTTTATTCTATTGTGATGACTCTGCACCAAATAACTCCTCTATAAACCTGTTAAACCTATTTATTACAGCAGCTTTCTTTCCATTAGAGATTCATTCTCTCTTGGTTCTTATCACTCTTGATCATTTCTTCTGCACCTTCATGGTTTAGCAATATTTTGTGTAAGTCACACACAGACCACTATCTTTATGAAGCATTATTAATCCAACATGAAAATCATTACCTAAATGGCAATTTTAATTTTTTTGAAGTTTATTATGAAGACAATTTGAAGCCAAGATAGTTGCTACTCACCACATAGTTTATGTGCCTTCTGTTTCGCTGACTTCATTTATACTTACATTAGACACATGACTAATTTTGGTCAGATAGAGTCAGACCAGACATGGCCCAAGCCACACAAGTCAATAGGTAAGAGCTGGAAAGTTTCTTTTTTCTTTGTTTTTCTTTACCAGGACAATCAAGGCAGCTATATGGTATGGTACAACTATAACATAGACAAGGCTTATATGATGTGCATTGAGTTGTGATGTGAGACATACACTTAAATTATGCTCAGCCTCTGAAATTGCAGGAGTTATTTCTTGAGGCAACTAGTAAAAGTTATCTTGACTTCTATATTTGGATTTAATTAATAGTTAAAGTTTTAGATCTACTATGTGTTACTATTTGTTTCTTTCTAATTTTTGCCTTTTATAGAATTAATTGAAAATTCTCCACTTTATATATTTTTACTCTTTCTATATGGAATATATATATATATATATATATATATATATATGGAATATTCCATATATATATTCCATATATATTCCATATATATATATTCCCTATATGTATGTGTCCAGCCCTAGTCCAGGCATTGATGTGAAGATATTTTTTAGATGCAATTAACAATTAAAATGGCAGACTTGGAATAAAGCAAATTACTGTTCATAATGTGGGTGGGTCTCATTCAACCAGTGGAAGGACAGTCTTATGAATCTGAGATTTTTTTTAAAGAAATTCTGTCACCAGCTTGCCTTTGGACTCTAGGCTGCAACATTAATTTGCCTCCCACTCTTTAGCTGGCTGGCATGCCCTGAGAATTTTAGACTTACCAGACTCCATAAGTGCATGAGCCAATTCTTTATAATTTATGCCTCTCTGAATACATAACCAGTCAGATGCCACATAAAGATGTTTTGGACACAGACGAATCACATATGTGCTGGTGATCCCATAAGATTATGTTGTCCAGATAAATGTATGCTGTTTATAGGATCCAAAAGCATGTGGAATCTATTTGCTCACCAGGTTGCAAAATATGATGCATTGTTGATCATGCAAGCTTAAAGTTTGCTTATCATCTGGTAGTTTAAAAAAGGCTTTTCTGTTGTCTCAGTGTTTTTCATAGTCTTTTCAAAGAATAAAAGCAATTACTATTGAGTAGTTAACTAAAAGTTACTGGTTCTCTGAACTCTGCTATCTAAAGAATGACATATTTCCTTTCTTCACTTCCTCATACTCACCAAAGAGCAGTATTAAATGAGAGGCTATCATATAATTTATACTTATGGGGACAAATGCTATATAATGCTTTCCCCATCCAACACTAACAGGAAAATAATGTCAGCTTTTTTTTTCATAATGCCTCATTTCTTATAATAATATTTCTTATGTAAAACAATCAGTTAATATTCTACATAAGAATACCCTTACAAATTTAAATTGTATATAGCCTTTTCCTGCTTATAAAAGTTCAACTTCTCATATTTTCCTTTCAATTCCATTCTTATTTATCTGTGTGCTAATACGTAGACTTCAGTAAATCTTAAAATATGAAGGTGCTTTTAAAACGAAGTCTCAGTTGTGTTTACAGGTAGTATCTGACATTCATCTGTTTCTTTTCCTATAATATTTTCAGTATTTTAATTTGTCTTCTAAAATTCTTATCTCTGTTTTCTTCACACCTGTGTATTATTTTATTGATTATCCAATAGATCTTTTTACCCTAAAAATACACACTTTGTTTATTTAATTTTTGTTTCCTGCCAATTCATTGTAAACATTCTTTTTTTCTTTGTAGGAGCAGACTCAAATGAGTAGAGGAGTCATCTATATCCTTATCCTTTGACTTCTTTCTCAAATAATAATTTTGATTGTGTCTTTGTGTGTTTGTCTATAATGCTGTTAACAATACCAAATCTCATGCTCAGCCTAATGTTTGACAAGTATATTCCTTTTCCAGAAAAATCTAGCTACATGATAATGATCTCTTAAGCCTAAAGTGTAGTTCACTCTGCTCATGAAATATAGTCTGAGAAACTTTCTTGGACAGATGAGTCTTTTTAAATTTGCTGATAGCCATTTAATAAATCAGGGATTCTCCTTAGCACCTATCTTGTACTTTTTCAGACATTTAATTATTTTTACATGGCTTGTGAAAAAAGCAGGGGAATAATAAAAGATGGGGACATGTTAGAATACATGACACCTCATCATAGATGGGCTAGCTTATCAGGCATAAGCAGCAGTGGTAAGGAGAAGTAAATACACATTTCATTTCAACAGAAACTGAGGCTTTCCTATATATACAGTGATAATACTAAGTGTAGGTGAAATTAAATAGATTTTTAACACTAAGTTTTAGAAGACATAAGCACGAAGAAGTGACAAGAGCAAGATTTTCATTTACACAAAAGATTGCAAATGAGCATAAAATGTGTTCTTTGTAATGAAATTCATTCATTCATTACTGTTTGCTGGTTGCCAGGCCTTAGGCTGCATGTTGCAATGATCATCCAAGAAAACACAGACTGGATGAACATGGCAAACTAGGAAAATAGAATGCTATCAATAAAAATGAATAAAACTTAGGTCACATTTAAAAAACAATTTCATTTGAAAAAATAACCGAGCTTAGGAAACTGTACAATGATAATCACAATTTGGAATAAGAAATAGAGAGAACATATGGCATTGGCTGAGCTCATTAGAGAGAAAACACAGGGTGGCACTTGTTGGAAGAACACGGTATCTTCATTAAGATCACACAATAACCCTCCTGGGGTTGTGCTAATTATCTCTAATATTCCTGAGAACCAAGATAATATTTTTGTTCAATTTCCAAGCAAAGAAAATATTGATTTTTCCTTAACAACATTACTTATGTATATTTCATTGACAGTCAAATATTCAGTCAGGGTTTCTTTTCCCTTCAAATTTCTGATGTATTTGGAAATTGTGCGTGAAACAAAGGGGTAAATAAATGATACTGATGATCTTTTTAATTAAAAATATGATTCCTGCAAGGTGTTTGTTAACCTACAATAGTATTACCTAGATTTATCTGATAAATTATTTATAAGATATTTTTGCATATGAAAGATAAAGATTTGTCATTATTGATGATATTCAAATAAGGTAAGATAAATTGAAACCTCTGAACTCTAAAATATATTTTGAACACTGCCTGCCCATAGGTTGAGAGTTTTTCAATTTAAAAATTAGTGTGAACGGTTTTAAAGTATGTGATTTGATGTATTACTTAAAAAGTGTACTTGTTGGTCAAACTTCATGTTCAGTTGTGTGTGATGGTAAGCAATGGTATTCATTTTAAAGGTTTTTTTTTAAACTGATGACATTTAGAATAATAGTGATGAATTTCTGTGTCTGGAGGGTTCTGACTGCCTGTTTTTGTTATGCGAGTTGGTGGCACAAATGTACTTGGCATTTGCGATAATTTCAAAATCCTGACAACGTTACCAAGTGGATGACTGAGAAAAAGAAAAGAGTGCTGCTGTGTTTGGAGCACATTGAGAATTTATTTTGCACAAAATTTAAAAGAAGCCTTCAAATGTATTTCAAGACAAGTATCCTGATTTACTAGGCTCTTTTTTAAGAGTTTACTTAATGTTGCAAAAGTTACTTTCAGGATGTAGCGGAAAATGTGGATTTCCATTCTAATCCACAATGTTATTTGTTTCTTACCAGTTTCGTAGTTTCATGTGCAAGACCTCTGGCTTCCGTGGCAACTTTCTCAGCTTCGTCAATGTAGTCCTTAATATTGCTGTAAGCATTGAAGGCTGCCGTGGCATTGAAGGAGATGTTCTTAGCCTCATCCAGGATTCTGTCAGAAGGAGCCCCATACAAGTTTGAAAAGGAGAGAAGTTAGCACTCCAAGCAGGGCCAACCTAGTGATAATAAACGTGGTTTCCAAACGACAGTGGCCGACGTGGGACTTCCACCTCAGAGTGAGTACCTACTGGATGGTACTGTGCTATAGGTTTTCATTTAAACATATTTCCAAGCAGTTCAGCAATGAAATTCCACCAACACACCCTAAACATTCACAGTGTCCTCCAGAAGCGCTGCAGCCACATGCAGCAAGCGTGACGTGACGACCTTTTACCTGAGTTTTGAAGGATGCAGTGAGTTTCAGAGCCCTGGCACGACTCTGAACGAATTTTGCAAAATCTCTGTGGGGTAAGTGAACTTCCCCCAGAGGAAGATAAAGGAATCTCAGAATGTTGACTGGCTTGCTTCAGGTTGCAGGACTAACACGTCCCTAACTGACTAATGGAGGATTTTGGTCCCTGCTCTGACTCCTGGTTTACTGTTCCATCACCAGCCTTCACTCTCAATTGGCAAAAGTGTGACATAAAGTCATTATATGTGTAATGTCTAGAGATTTCAAACAATAATACTTTGTATCCATGAGTATAAAGTGTGGAAACAAAGTCCTGCATATGATATATTTTAAATATAGTTTCACTTGGGCAAATGTTTCTTGGGGGCTAAGATCTGCTGCAATGATTCTGTCAATCACAACACTGCGGGCAACGTATCAGTTTTAGCTGGAGGGCTATTTATAAGTCACATGGCTCTTCCCCCGCCCTTTTTCTCTTCCGACCCACATGTTATATTGAGCAGCTGCAGTCAGCGGTTATTTCACAGGGGGATATACAGTACTTCCCCGGAGTTACAAAGAAAGAAAAACAGATTGAAAGGCTATATAGAGGGCACATTTTCAAAGCACCTTTTAACAATCAGCTATTTTGATTCCATTGGAAATATAAAACAAATTTGAAGTAAAACGTGTGCTTATATATTATTATTTAAAATGCTAATAAGCAGCTGGGGTTCTTTCTAATAAAGAACAAAAAAATCATTTTCTAAGTGTAGCCTAAGGCTGTGTTCACTTCCTAACAAGCCATATTTGAATCCACTTTTAACTCAGACTTTTGATACTTCTCCAGCAGAACTTTGCCAACACCCTCTTAATTAGGATCCCTCATAGAAAGGCCATGTCATTTTTTTGTTCATAATTATAGAAATCAAGACTTGAAAGTGATTCTCTACCCTTTATGCCTGTCACAACTTTCAGATAAATGTCGAGATACACAGACATCTCCAACAGCAAATGACATACCCGTCAAGGACAGCAGATGAGTCACTCAGCTGAGCTGCATGGCCCTCAGCTTGGGACACCTTCTCAGCAAGCTTCCTGTCCTTGATTTCTTGGGCGAGTTCAGCTCTTTTATCCGTAAGCTCCTTTGACATTGGTGGCAATTTACTCCGAACATCTTCAACGTACTGATGTGTACACAGAAGAGATGGCTTTTTTAGCAAGTCTCTCTGAATTTACCAATTTTGCTGAGACATAACTACATATACTTAGTATTTTCATGCAGCTTAAACTTTAGTAGCATCGCAAGAAAAGAGCATAGAGAATAAAAGCTGTTATATAATAAAAATTTAATAAAATTAGGAAGCTAGTGTATACCAAGGAGGATCTATCTTTTTTAAAAGGTGTCACTTTGTAACTGTAAATGTATAAATGACAATCATTAGGATCTTTTAGATCTGTCTCTGTTATTATCTATCACCGTGTAGTGCATTAGACCATATATTCAAAGTCTGCTTGAAGGTTTACATGTCTGTTTTATCGAATGTTATATAATGTTTCAACAGATTGCACGTGCTGCTCTGAGAAAAAGGAAGGCTCCTCATCACTGTGAAAAAGTAAAACCCAGGCTGTGTGAGTGTGTGAGGACCCTTACACAAACACGCACGAATACTGGAAAAACAAGAAATTCTAACTGCTATCAATGGGTGGATACGGTCATGATAGACAAGCCCAGAAATTTTTACAACCACAGTCCTGGGAGCCAGCACCATGCCTAGGCCGCAAGTGGACTGGAACGGACAGACCCCAGCCCCTTCCAGAGCACAGGCTGGCAAATAGGAAGTACCAGCCTCCCAACCCCCATCGTAAATGATTGGCTCATCTGGAAAAATACAGGCTGTGATGATAGCCATGGAGATGAAATGCAATCGGATGCCTGTGGTGCTTTGGTGTTTCAGTAACATTGCAGGTTTAGGGCCAGTGGTCTGATCATAGGTTCAGAGGATAGTGGTACTAGTGTGGCACCTAGAGTGGACCTCCTTCTGAGGGTTGCAGCCAAGGTTAAATCCCCATAGTCTTGTTGTGGAAGTCCTATATCATTTCCATTGTTTTGTTGGGTTGCGTTTTATTCTCTTTTGTTTTGTTTGATGATGTCAAATCTGATGGCAGGAACAGGTACTTCAAAGATAGCAAGAAATATTATGGTAGAAATATTGGATTTACTAGTCTTGTTTTGAAGTCTTTTATTCCAGTCATTGTTTTGTTTTCATTGTTTCTATTCTATTTTGTTCTGTTTGATTTTTACTATGTCTGAAGTTATCTGCAGCTATTTTGAAGATATCAAGAGGCATTATGGTAACTAGTGTTGATTTCTTAATATTTTGAAGTCCCGTACCTCTTATACTGGTTTGTTTTGGTTGGTTTTATTCTGTTTTGTCCTCTTTAAAAGAAAAAAAAATTTAAAACACTTCTACCACCACAGAGAACCCATATTAGTATTTGCTTAAATTACTTTCCAATTTATGAGAGCCTATGGCATCGTTGTCTTTTACCTTAGAGTTTGTCAAATACTCACTTCTATGATGGAGCTGATTTCATCTGCTAGTCGGTTGGCTTCACCAAGTATGTCATTGCCCTCTTTTAAAGTGTTCTCAATTTGTCGTCTGCCACTTTCCACAGCCTCTTTCTTTTTCTACAGTACAGGGAGAACAAGACATCAGAATGCCATGTGAGTAAAACCCTATCCAGCTCTGTTTCACTGTCTCTACTGAACTGTCTGGACAGCTCCACACACAAGATACTTAGTGCTGGCATCGTGGCTAGACGAGAATGATATAAACTATGCAGCTAGTCCCCAAGAGTTGTATTTTGAGCTCACACACAGGTAATTTCTGCTTCCCATTTGAGCAAATCACCCAAGTGAAAAGAAGTCATGTGAGAGTAGTTAAGGGATTAAAATTATTTTTAAAGCAAGCTGGAACATCCATTTTTAACTACAGTGTAAGTGCTGAATATGAATTGCTGAACACTTGGTAGTAACTAGATTATATTGGAACTATGTAGGGAATTCCAGCATCTGTATACTGACTACCTGAATAGCCTAAACATAAGCAGATTTATCATACAGAGATTCTGTGATATTCAAAGAAGTAGGATTTTTTAAAAAGAGAACTCAGGGAGACCCTCTCTGAGAGAGACAGCTCAAATGCCAGAATAAAACACCCTGGAGAGACCCAAACAGAGAGAGATAGACTCTCACAACACAGAAAGAAACTAAAGCACAAAAACCCGCTCAAATAAGAGGTCCTGGGGCTACTATTAGTGAAGATAAGATGGGCGAGCATGGCACCCGCCTCGAGATGCCTGAATTCCGCCCGACCTGAACAAGCGATCTGCACCAAAGCGACTGGCTTGAGCCGCCGGAGCCCGGAGCTGAACAGCCTGGCATGCAGCTCGCCGGGACCGGCACTGCACACGACCCACCCAGAGGCACCGTGAATTCCCACCTCAGCTGCGCTGAAGTTGGAGGTCGGGCAGTCCAGCAGTTCTCGGGGACACGGTGAGTGATGAGAATAAGACCCACCCACGGGAAAGGGGAAACCGACTGGACGACATGTTGGATTTGGGCAGGACAGCCCTAACTCCATAAGGAAGTGGCTTCAGCTGGTTATTCCCCTCGCCGAGCGGATTGGTGGAATCTGCTTGAACTAGGCCACGCCCCTGGCAGGGACCCAGTTACTTCCCTGAGATCAGTGCACACTGACGCAGTGAAGG
>PVJX010024324.1:0-28201 GCA_004027295.1 Dolichotis patagonum | reverse complement strand
AGACTTGTTGCTGTTCCTTTCCCATCTCTGCAGCTCATTAGTTCCCCACACCAGCCCCTTTGTCCTCAGAGTTGACCTTCCAGCCTCTGCCCCTCAAGGAGGCCTCATTGTTTTGCACGCAGACCCATTCCCTGTGTAGTCTTCTTAAAAGTGTGCCATGGAGGGCTGGGGATTTAGCTCAGCGGCATAAGCGCCTGCCTGGCAAGTGCGAGGTTGTGAGTTTGATCCCCGGTACCACCAAAAAAAAAAAAAAAAAAAAGTGTGCCATGGTGTTTCCAAAATGAGACTTAACTCCTCTTACAAATACAGCCTGCCTTATTGCCTTTCTTCATGTGGGGGCTCTAGCTGCCATCCCTGATTGTTCTCAGGCTTGGGCTCCTTTTCAGTGATCTCTAACTTCCCGTCTCTTATTGTTTAGCAGCACTGTCGTTAAATATTCAGACCAGATTTTCAGTTTTTCTTGCATCTCTCATTACTCGCTGTATATTTGAAAAGTCAGTCAGCGTGGCACCACCTTTACAGATTGGCCAAATTTTCCTAGGGTGGAGCCTGGTTATTAGCATAATTTTAAAATTTCCCCAGCTAATTTTTTTTTTTTTTTTGTACTAGGGATTGAACTCACAACCTCAGCCTGCCAGGCAGGTGCTTATGCCACTGAGCTAAATCCCCAGTCCCTATCGTGGCTAATTCTAATATAGAGCCAGAGTAAAAAAACACTGTCCCGCAACCCCGGGATTTAGCCTGTCCTATAAATATTTCTTTAGTAGGTATCAGCTCTTCTCTGTCAAGGGCTAGTCTGCTTTAGGGAGTGTTTTTGTCTTTGTTAGTCACTACCCACAAGAACCCCTGATACTGTACCTGCCACAGCCTCTCCAGTTGCTTAGTTCTTAGCCATTAGCTGGTTTTTGCCTATCAGTTCCCAAACCCTGATGTGGTCTTCCGACTCCATTTCTTCAGTACACACAGATGGAAACTGTATTCTCCATTTCCTAGTTTTTTTATGCTCATTTGACCTGGTATCCCTCCTTGCCTGAACCCTCCTTGCCTACAATCACACATGCTTTTCTGTTTCCGTTTCTGAGACTTTCCACCTCCATCCCCTGCTCTTGGATTCCGTCTTCTCTTGCCTCATTCTCTCTGGCACTGGGGTGGTAGAAATGGCTTATACTGGATGGTGCTGGGTGCGGAGGCTAATAATTGGATGGAAGGCTGCATGTGCCAAGACTGTTGGGCAGGTAGGAGAGAAGGTAGGACAAGTCCAGGGGTGGGGGAAGCAGAGGAACCTACAGCAGAAGCTGCTTAAGGGGTATGTGAGGTAGGTTTTTTGGTCCGGTTGTGTCTGCCACAGAGACTCCGAAGGTGGTGCTTTTCAGCAGGAACTTTGAGAAGTCCTCTGAATTGGAACTGATCTGGTGTAGATGGCCTGTTCTTTACAGGCTGAGCCCAAAGTGCTGGACATTGGAATCAACACACAGGGGTCTTCGACTGACTGAGAGACCTCATCTTTCTCACTTAGCCAGTGTGCGGCCTTTTAAAGAGGGGGCTGGGTGAGCTCTAAGACTCTTTCCAGCCTCTTAAGTGGCTAAACAGGCTTGCCTGTCTCCAGGGCCCACGTTTAGTGTGCTGGTAATTCGAGGGGCTTGGCCCGGTGAGAGGCAGGTGGAGGGCGGAGCCATCTGGCCTGCCAGGGCCTGGGCAGGAGTGGGGCCTTGGATCAGGCTCCTCCACTTTGGCCTGGGGGTGGGGTGGTGCTGTGTGCAGGGTGTCTGGTTTCCTTGAGTTATGGCAGTCCTGTTTCCATAGCATGCTTCCCAGCCTCATCTGGCCTGCTTCAAACTTTGTAAAAGGAATCCTGGTAGAGTCCTAACTAGGAATTCCGTTAAGAGATAAGAGCAGATGCTTTTCCAGTCTGTGTTCTTGGTGTTTTATGTCTGCAGAATGGGGACCTGGCTGGGAGTTTAGCTCCTATTTGGTGGGGGATGGGACCTCCGGCTTCTCTGGCTCCAGTGAGAGACTCGGGAGGTGGAGGCTTAGTTTCCTGAAAGAAGTAGTTGCTGAAGAACTGGCAGTATGTTTTGAAAACAAGGCTCTTCCTTTCCAGTGTTATTGTGATTTGTACCTCCAAAATGTCAAAATTCCTGATGGTGAAGGAGAGAAGAAAACCAATACAAGGCCCTTTATTATGTTTTTTTGAACATAAAGTTTAAATCCAAGAGGAAGCCAAATTTGGTGGCCTTTTTTCTGCCTGGATTTGTGGGGCAAAGAGACAGTGTCTCTCTGGGGTTTGCTTGGTGTCTTGTGACAGTACAGTGTGTGGAGAAGCTAGCCCTGACTCGATCGACATGTTGCAATCAGTCTGTTTGCTGATGGATTTTGGGGAGATGGAGTTGGTTCTACAAGTGGGTTTTTGTGGGAGCAGGAGGGTGCAGGGCACAAGAGCTCACCTGAGCTATCCTGAACATATTCACTGTATGGAATAACTTTCTCTTCTGGAAGAATTTAGTTTTGGTTATTTATTATTTATTGGCACTATGGCTTATTGGGCATAAGGAGTGATAGAGCCTGTTTTCTAAATCATACCTTCAAGGTCACCCTACAGAGGAAGAGAGACTCCTAGTCAGGAATCCCCCCCAAATTGGAGATACGTTTCAGAAAGCAACGTAGACTAATAATAGCAATTTCTCATTCTGCCAAGAAATCCAAATTTAGCCTCAGAACTGCTCAGAAATATAAAAAAGAGGACTGAGGAGTGGGATAGAAGGATTTTATAAATGTGTATTTCTAGAAAAAAGTAATTCATCCCTTTTTGAAACAGTATGCAATATTGACTCAAGTTAGTGCCATGATTTGGAAAGCTCACTGAAAGCTATAGACCAGAAATGGCCAATTAGGTGACCAAGAATCTTGTTACCTGAAGTGAACAAGGCAGGTAGTTTCCGGTTGGTAGTAGCAGCAGCATAAAATGCTTTATAGAGAAGATAAGCCGTAGAAAATATCCTAGGCCCTCGATACATATAAACAGCGATGTAATTGTATCCTTGGCGGGAAGGCTGGAGAGTGTGATAAGCTTACTGTACTAATCAGATTGAAGTACTCAGAATGTAAAGTTAGTCTTATTTTAAAGCTCCATCACCCAGCTATCTGGCCACCCTTGGTAGTGAATGCGGTGTACCTGCTTTTGGCAGATGTGCCACTTTCAACTGTGTGAGGAGCAAACCTTGGGCATAGACGTTCTAGCTGCCATTGTATGTGTTTCTTATGAAAAATCAACCACAACCCAATTTTGCTTTCAGCATGTGATTCAGAGTGGTGATGTCATTTTCTTCTGTTCATGCTTAGCAAGGAGACTCTCTCTGGAATGCATAAGAGCCCTAGTGAAATGACTTATGCACGGCATCTGCCCAGGGCCCCTTCTCAGATGGAAAGGGGAAGTGGCAGCTGGAAATAGGCCCGCACAGTCACACTAGACTGGAGGTGGCCACCACCTCCCACCTTTCTTCCTATTTCTCTTTTTAATATGTGTTTTGGGAACCCTGGATTGTTCTCCTTTTACGTAAGGATTAGTCATCAGAGATATTCCTAGTCTCCAAGAAAAAGCAGCCTGTTGAGAGGAAGTTAGGACAGCCTGGGTCCATGAAACAGGGCCTGCAACATGAACTGATCAGAGGAGGGAGGTAAAAGAGGGAAGTGAATGTTGAACACTGGGAATTTGGTTCTGCGAAGGTAGGTAACACCAAAGCCATCCGATCCTCTCAAGTAATGGAAATCGTGGGAAAAGCGTATGTAATTGACTCGTATGTAATTGAGGCCACTGATTGAAGTGAAAACATGATCAAAAGCTTATCAAAGTGAATTTGAATTCAAGTATTTGTTAGATTGTATGGTTGCAGAATTTTATGTTTAGTCTCAAGTCTGCGTAGCAGGCTGTACTCTGCTTTGACCAAACTGAATACAAAAATCAAAACTGACATAAAGTCAACAGGAAGTGATTCTTCTGTGGCAAGAGATTTGGGTTTAATACTTTGCTAGTAAGTACCCTAGAGATTTAACAATAGGATTTGAGGACTGGGGGTGTAGCTCGGTGGTGCAACACTTGCCTGGCAAGTGCGAGGTCCTGAGTTCAATTCTTGGTATCCACAAAAATGAAAAAAAGAAAAAAAAAAAACAGGATTTAAATTATAAAAAATGTGATTCAGCGCCAACATTTCCCAGGAATACATCTGTTGCATGCCTATTGGTAGCTGGCGTATGAAATTATGACTTGCTAAGGACATTTCAGACACGGTTTCACAGATGCTTTGGAGGCAGCAGGGTATGATACCTGACTAGCAATTGTGTATCCTGAGGAGCATTTTCAAGGGCCTGTCCTGGCACAACTGAGAAGATAAAGGCACTCACGGATTGGCTGTCATCTCGACTCTTTTCTGAACTGCCCTGGATGTTGGATACTGACATTTTTATTTCCAGCATGATCTGTTTGCTCTTCTCCAAAACAGGACCAGCCCAGCGAGATGACTGGATTCAGTCCTTGGCCTGATCTTTTCAGCCTGTGGACTGAATTTCTTTTGGTGGTGGAGATGAAATCATGCCTGCCTCCCAGTGGAGTGACCAGGATATGAGGAAGGATTGGAAAAAGCTAAGCCATTTATAAATAAGATTAATGGGAATATGAAATCTAACCTAACTTGGACCTTGTGACACAGTTGTGTTTAGAAGCCACATTCTCTTGTACTTAAATTTTTTTTTTTGTACCAAGGATCGAACTCATGACTTTGCCAGACAAGTGCTTATGCCGCTGAGCTAAATCCCCAGCCCCAAGTACTTAAATTCTTTTAGGGCTCACTGTTCCTGATGAGGTTGGTGGCACATTTTGCTGCGGTACCAGTGGAACACTGGTTGGAGAAGCCTGTGCTGGGCAGTTCACGCTCCTTAGTGTTTCTAGCCAACGCACATGCACTTACCCTTCTTCCTTTCTCACTTGAGAAATCAGATTTTTTGAAAGAGAAGCAATTTGCCACTTACTGCAAGTAGCTAATAACAAGTGCTCTACAGTGAGCAGTGAAGGTAATTACTGTTACCTAATGTCCACTAAGCTTTATCCCTGCTGTTTGCGGTAGAGAACTGGATCCCACTGTAAGATCAGGACTCTCACACACATGCTGTGTTTGAAGGCTTAATAGAGAGGAGCAAAGCCTTTGTACCATTCTTGTATATGAATGGGGAGGTCACTGATTTGCTGTCATGGCATGGATTTAACTGCATTTATTTGAAGAGAGAGAGAGATCAGGAAACCAGAAATGTCACAGGCTTATAGATTAGTGGTGGATGAAAGGCAGACTCCAGGGATGATTGGTGGGAAACCAAAGGGGATTCTCAAAATACAACAAAAGAAAAAAAACAAAAACCCAGCCTACTCTATTCTGATCACTTCAGGGGTTTTCTTGTTGTTTCTGCTGTTTGCATGTGCAAATTAGCCAAAAAATCAGGATGCTAATTGGAAAGCAGGCCAGCGGTTAGTGCAGCTTGAGGGTATAAAGAGTATTTGAGGAGCATTTCTGTAATCCCAGCATTTGGGAGCCTGAGGCAAGAGAATCCTTTGCAAGTTCAAGACCAGCCTGAACCCCATAGCAAAATCCTGTCTCAAAAAGCCAAAAAAAAAAAAAAAAAAGGGGGGGGCTTGGGATTTAGCTCAGTGGCATAAGCGCCTGCCTGGCAAGCATGAGGTCGTGCGTTTGATTCCCCGGTACCAAAAAAAAAAAAAAGAGTACTTGAGAAATACCTCAAGTTGGTACCTTGGCTCGTTTTCAGTGATTCTGAAAAAGACGGTCATGTTTGTGTCTGCGTGGGAAAATGGCTGCAGCTGTGTTCTCATCACTGATGCAGAATTTCCAGACAAAACCAAAATTTCGCGTCGCTTCTGTTTGCGAGATAACTTGTTTGCAAACAGAAGCGGTCCTGAACTGCAGTATCACTGTAGTTCCTTAAGCAGGAGTCTGGCACCAGAATTTTAGAACTGCAAGGACCTTGGTGATCTATTTGTTTTGTTAATCCAAGCAATTATAACATGCAAGGCAACAACTCCACTATTTCAGGGAGGATCCGCTCAGTCCTTTGAGAGCTCAGGAGATCAGTGCAAGCAGACCAGCTTGCTCCATGGCCCAGGCTTCCTGGTGCCCCTACAGGAACCTCAACATAGGCCAGAAATGGTCACTGCAGAGTGAGAAAGCACTCATATTGTGTGTAAGAGGTGCAGTTTTATATGGGGAAACCTCTCACCCTCATCTTCTTTTTCCTGGTCGGGAGACTATTGTTCTACCCCTCAACACCTTGGAAGGGGAAATCAGAATTTCTGTCCTTAAAATTTGTCAGCAAAAAAGCCTTTTGTTTTAAGAAAATAACTTCTGTCCTCAAAATTTATTAGTATTATAGTCCTCTGTCAACACTATTAGCAGCTGCTGGTGAAGGCAAGAGGAGAGGAGTAAGGATGCCCTGGGTTTTCTAGAGGAAGCTGGAGGGTAGTGCATGGGGTTGTTGTCCCTAGATGGTTCTGCTGCTCCAGGCCCATGGATATTGCACTTGTGTGCGTGGCAACTTTCAAGGTGCTTTTAGGTCCCAGGTGAAATTCCTTGAGAGATCAGACCCTAAGAGTTGAGTAGTGACAAGTTTGGACAAGTCCCTTCCTGGCTCGGCTGGAACACTAACACAGTCTGTTAGGGGTGAAGGACCTCCCGGGTTGTCCATGTGGCTTTTGTGTTACTGCCATGTTAGGTGTGGTTTCAGTTTTGCTGCTTTCCACGTAGCAGAACCCAGAATTGGCATTAATGTAAATACTTCCCACTTGGCTGGTTCAAGATGCCAAAGTGACACCATGAACCACGACCTTGGAGAGGTGGTGTACACACTGGTGCACTGGCCCCAGCACACTGCTGTGGTCCTGTCCACTGCCTTCCAGGTACCCCCGGCTGGTGAGTTGTGGCTGTGGGACAGGCCTGTTGCTTAGTCACAATGTACATGCAGAGACAGTTTAACTTCTTGTCCTTCCTGTGCCCTTGGCCTGGGGTCAGCCTAAAGGGTCACAAAATCAGTTTCCAAGGCAACAGTGGAGTAGACTAGAGCTGGTAGGTCCACCTGAAAGTCATGGTAGCCAGTAAGGGTGCACACTTGAAGGTGACAGGAGGCTTCTGTAGGGGCTTTTCACCCCCTTACTCAAGGTCACCCCTGTGTCCCTATACCTGGGTATCTATTCTGACCACATTCCTATGCTCAGGTCATGAAGGGACAAGCAGAGAAAGACAAGGCGGCCTAGAATTTGATGGCAGGCTGCGTACAAACTCAGATACTCTAATCTGTGCAGTATAACACACGTCTGCCGAGGGAGCCACAATTCTGAATTTTGTTTGCTCTTAACTCTTAGAGGGATTTGAGTTCCTAGGGTCAGATGTGAGATCACTTGGAAAGTGGCCTTGAGAGTCGCTCAAGGACATAGTACCCAGTCCACATGACTTCCTTAGGCCCACCGCCTTGCCTCTTGGGCCTGAGATGGATGTGTGGGGTTCAGGATTTTGCTACAGAGGAGGTTAAAGCCCTGCTGGCTTAAGGGAAGACTGTCTGGAGCACCAGTGTGGAGGCCTAGCGCACAAACCAGAGTCCGGTTCCTTCCAAGGCCTGCAGTGCTGCGGAGTCTGGTTTGGAGATCTTGAATAGATGCTCCTCTGTGAGGCATGTCCAGCTGGGCTCGCTCCCTTGGGCTTCTGGGATATGCTCTGCCTCTCTTCAGCTTGAGCGTTCCTTGAAGAGAGCTGGTTAGCAATGGTTCTGGAAACAGAAGCAGGAAGGACAGGGCAGCAGAGAACCCTTAGGACATTTGCGCAGGGAGACACAGGGCAGGTGTTGGGTGGAATCTGGGCTAATGAAGTCCTGCTGGTCACTGCTTGGCCTTCTTTCTCTTGCAGTAGTATTCTGCCTTTGAGTAACTGTCCCCAGCTCCAGTGCTGCAGGCACATTGTTCCGGGGCCTCTGTGGTGCTCCTGATGCCCCTCACCCACTGTCGAAGATCCCCGGTGGGCGAGGGGGCGGCAGGGATCCTTCTCTCTCAGCTCTAATATATAAGGTAAGAGAGCCTGGGTGGGGAAGCAAGGGCACCTCTGCTGTCTGCCAGGAGCAGTGATCTCTCTGGTCAGTCTGCTGATCCCTGGCCTAGGCCAGTAAGGAGACTGGGAAGGACTTTTTCTAAGGCTGCCACCTGGCTTTTCTCTAGATGGGGCAGGGAGGGGGTTATTAACACCACTTTTGGCCTTTTAATCTGCCGAGACTGGGTTGGAAGGGCAGTAAGGCATGTGAGTTCTGCTCATTTGAAATCATGCTCAGGGGAGGTAATGTGGGGCCCCTCCAGGCTACCTGAAAGCAGGCTTTGGTTGGTTGGGCCCTGAGCTAAACCCTCACAAATACCATTTGTTTTTGATGGTTCCCTTTTAGAGAGGGGAGGGGAAAAATATGATGTTGGGGAAAAGCAAAAGTACTCAGGTCAAGGAGACATGGGTTTCAGTCTCAACTTTGCCGTTTATTACTGCGGGAGCCTGGGTGGGTTGCTTAATTGCTCTTGGCCTTGTCTCAGAATTGAAATGGAGATCCGAGTGTCTGTCTCAAGTGCTTATCACGATGACTGTAGGATATATGGGACAGCACCTTACATACTACTTGGCACCTAGAAATACTTCGTAAATCTTTCCTTTTCATTATTTTTGCTTTTACCAACATCATCTGGTCTTAGCAGTGAACAGGTAGCCAGCACCGTAGATGGACATTTCCAGCATACTCTTTGTCTCATGCTACTGCGGGATTGGCTGAAGGAACTCCCAGTGCCAGCTGGCTTAGGGGGTGGATGCCATAGCCAGAAGCAGTAGTGATCTGGGCCTGTACCCTGCTTCCCTACCCAGGACGAGAAGCTCACTGTGACCCAGGACCTCCCTGTGAACGATGGAAAACCTCACGTCGTCCACTTTCAGTATGAGGTCACCGAGGTGAAGGTCTCTTCCTGGGATGCAGTCCTGTCCAGCCAGAGCCTGTTTGTAGAAATCCCAGATGGATTATTAGCTGATGGGAGCAAAGAAGGGTAAGGAGCAAGTAGGGAAGGAGTCCCCCTTGCAGAGGAGGGTATGTTTTTGGGGATAACAGATTTATAGGAATCTTTGCATTCTCCCCAGCTCTAGATTTCCCAAGCACATATTTTGTAACAGGTTATTTTTAGGCAGTAAAACAGGCCTGCTCTAGGTTATAATGATTAAAGTAGATCACTATCACATTAACCACTTACCAGTCAAGAGCCCCACAGTTCACACTTCCTAGCAGACAGCAGGTTCGCCTTGGTCTACTCTACAGCAGCCAGGAAGCTCAGACACAGCGGGCTGTGACTGGACTGGGGAAGGGCCTCCACACAGCCTGCATTTGCTATATGCCCCTCTCAGAAGCAGCAAAGAGCTGCCCTCTCTCTCTCTCGATTCCAGAGCTTGTCTTATGAGTTAAGATGCCTGTTAGTGTTACTTTCAGATGAAGAACTCCCAGTATAGAATGTGGGAACTCAGCCACATTTTTCTCCGGGCCTGTGGCTTTTCTCTGGACTCAGGGACCATGGAGTCCTGAAATGAGAACTTTCTCCTGGAGCTTCTCTATGATACTCCTATTAGGCTCAGGGAAGCCCTGTTTTGGGGGAGGGTAAGAGGGGAGGTCTGGGGAGGTTGTGGTGGGCCTGACTGGTTCCTTGCTTCCTGCAGATTGTTAGCACTGCTAGAGTTTGCTGAAGAGAAGATGAAAGTGAACTATGTCTTCATCTGCTTCAGGAAGGGCCGGGAAGACCGAGGTGAGAAACAGCAGCAGCCAGACTTACAGGGTTGGGGTGGACGCTGGAGGGCTCTTCTCCAGGGAGGGGCCTCTGAAGTGAGGGCTGTGGGAGCACCCCTAGGGTTAGTGAAGGCCTAGTGCAGCGATGGTGAACCTTTTAGAAACAAGTGCCCGAGCTGTAATCCAAAACCCTACTTATCACAGAGTGCCAACACTGCAATTAAAGCTCAATACTGAGGGTTTAGTTTAGAGAAAACTTATACACTGACTTGTTTTGTCTTAAAAGGAAAATAAGACGTGTGCCATGGAGTCCCACCACTGGCTAGCTCTTGTTTATTTGTGTCACAGGGGGTTTTTCTCAAGTTGAGCCTTAACTTGTCTTCTCATCAGAATGCTTATGCTCTCTTACAGCTCCACTCCTGAGGACCTTCAGCTTCTTGGGCTTTGAGATTGTACGTCCAGGTCATCCCTGTATCCCCTCTCGGCCAGACGTGATGTTCATGGTTTACCCCCTGGACCAGAACTTGTCCGATGAGGACTAATGGTCATAGAGGATGCTTTGCTCAAGAGCCACAGTGGGGAAGAGGGGAATTTGGGCAGCCCTGGGACACGGAGGGGGCGCCTCCCCACCTAGGGAAGGATGCTGAGGGGCTCAGGGTGAGGGTGGCCTGCTGTGTTCTTGGAGATGACTTGTTGAAATCGTTTTCCATAAAGAACAGTATAAACATATTATTCACATGTAATCACCAGTAGTAAATGAATATGTTTATGAACTGACTTTAGAAGCTTTTTAAACTGCGCTGTGTGACGTGCTCTATCTAGCCTAGGGGCGGGCATTGCCTAGAAGGGGAGGGAGGATCTGGGTCCAGGGCCGAGGGCTGGTGGGCAGCACTGTCAGGCTCCGGTTCCTGCTGTTGGGCTTTCAGTTTTTAAGACTTACATATTTTCTTTCTTTTGCTTCTTGTCGTCACCCCAGGACTCTCCGAGTATAGGCTTTTTGGCTCCTGGCAGTGTCCTTGGGTTGTCTTTGACACTCTGCTTTGGCTTCTCCGTGTGTGTGTGTGTGTGTGTGTGTGTGTGTGTGTGTGTGTGTGTGGTCTGGCCTGGTGTAAGCAGGTCACGAATGACCCTTCCTTCTTTACGGCTTAGTGTTATTCTGGCATTTGGTTAAGCTGGCTTAATCTGTTCAACGTTATCAGTGCATTTTAAATAGGGGCACTGAAGTTCACTCCCACCACCAGGGCTTTTTGGGGGTGCCTGGGCCTTAAACACTAGCCAGACTCCAATTCTCAAGTTACTGCCAGGAGTTTTTTTCTCCTGTGGCCCAGGTCCCAAGGTCTCCTTCCTAGGGTCATGATGAGCAGAGAGGAGAATACCACCTCAGGGCCTGGGAGCTGTGGGGGAATCTGTCATTAGGGTTGGGATGGGTACTGGAGCACAGTGCTGCCTGCCTCCCCCAGCAGGCTCTGAGCAGCGCCTGAGAGGGGTAGGCCTGGGCGGGGCAGTGGCCGGCCCTTCTCTGTTTCCCCTGAACAGTTTGTTCTAAGGGCAGAGGATGGGGAAGAGATGACAACTGGGTGAGGGGAGTGGGGGTGTCAGGATGGCAAGTGTGTTGTGTTACTGTGTCAATAAACTGTGTCAATAAAGTTGTGGTTGGTCTGTTCTTTTTTTCTGTACCAGGACCAGCACCTTACCACTATCTTTTGAGTCCAGAGCAAACTTACACGCTGCTTGGAAAAAGCTGCAATGTCATAGGGCAAATAATCTGGCAAGGTCTCTGGGGCCATGCTACCCCCTGGAGTGTGGAGTTGCTAGGAGTCTGGGCCCTGCTGTAGGAGTCCCCTGGAGAGACCGATGTGTGCGCGTCAGCTCTGCACAGAACGGTGGCCTGGCAGAGCCGGGCATTAGGCTGGGTCCTAATGCCGGGTTTGGGTTTGCATGGAGCTGCCTGCCTCACATTCTCATTCCTGAGGTCTTTGAAGGAGGCAGCACACACCTTCCCTATTTTAGTTTTCTCCTACGGGTCCCTTTTCAGAGCTTCGGCTCCCCTGTGCCACCAGCCTGAAGAATCATCTCTCAGTGGCACCGCAGGAAGCCACAAGCGCTTTTACTTCTGGTCCCTTTTTAAATTCTCTTAACTAGTCTTCTTTTTTGATTTTTTTTTTTGTTCCTTCTGAGACGGGCATGTTCTTCTACCTCCTACAGCTTTGCAACTGTCTGCTCTGACCCTTACCTTCTCTGTGGGTCTTTTGTTTTTTATGGCCTGTTCTTTTATTTTACTCTGGACCCAGTCACTGACCTCAGGCTCCACCTGCTGTCCCTTAAAAGAAGTGAACTCAACATCTCCACTAAAACAAGACTGGAAGTAAGACACATTGAGCTGCAATCAGAATGACTTGAAGATGTCCCCTGCTGAACAAATGACTTCTAGAGGCAGCATAAAGGCAGAAGGCAGTTTTAAATTCTTATGTTACACATAATGAATCTACATGTGGACAGGGATTTAAAAGAGTAAGACAAATTCCAGCACTGGGAGGCAAGGCAGGCTCCACCTGGGGAGCTCAGCAAGACCCAGTCTCAAAGAATAAAAAGGGTGAAGCATGCAGCTCAGTAGTAGAGCATCCTTGGGTTCAGGGGGAAAAAAACCACAACACCCCACTTTAGCTTTCCCCCAAAACTGGCAGACTGGATGGAAACGTGCTTAAGACTCACATGCCATGTGTTCTTTCCTATCAAGCACAATCAGAATTAGAAGCACTGAATCAGGCTCCATTGAGCCCATTTGAGATTGCCTTTCAAGAGAAAACTGGTTAGTGAGGTGACGGGCAGGAAATACACTATGCGAAGGCTGTGCTCCAGTTTAACAGGCAACTCAGCTGGTGGAGAGGAGCAGGAGATATGTGCAAGGCAGACTAAGTCTAAATTTAAGAACAGGGACATTAAAAACTTTATTCAATAAATACAACAAATAATTTAAAAATAGACTTCAATTTCAAAGCCAATGAAGGAAGTAGAGACAAAAGGAAAAAGGGCAAAGGGGGAGGTGGAAAGGAGAGAGGCTGAACAGTGGTTTGACCAGGCTGTTCCAGAAGGTACCACCCTTTTGAGAGTCGATCAAATGCTCTTGACCCATAAGCTGTTAGCCCTTGTTCCACTGGGGTGAGCACAGGAGTCCCCAGACAGGAGTGACCCCATGGGCTCTGGATCAGAGAGCACTTGGGAGCTGGAATGGTTAGGGAGGGTGGGGAGTGTTGGGAGTGGTTCCCCCACATTCCTGACAACCATCCATCCTGACTCCCATGCAGGTTTCAGTAGTGCAAACTTAGCTCCCAGCTGCGTGGTTTTGCTGGGTGGGATCTAAGGGTGCAGAGCGGGCCAGGGCGCAGGCTACAGCTCCCAGGTGAAGCCAGTGGCCAAGTCAGAAAACAGTGCTGGGTGGGAAGGGGTGACAGGGCAGGCAGTCTGGACAAGTCAGCAGCTTGCCGTCAGCCGTCAGCTGTCAGCCGGGGGTGAAGCTGAGCATCCGCATGGGGCAGGACAGGACACCGGGAGGACAGGAAAGGTGGAGGAGGAGAGAAAAGTTGGGAAAAGGGAGGAGCAGCTCAGCAGCAAACTTCAGGAGAAATAACCAGCAGCCCTCACAGATTTGTGATTGTCTCTTAAAAAGATTTATTTTCTCTTCTTGCCTGAATGTACAAAGGCAAAAAGAGTACAGTTTGTATATATATATATATATTTATATATATATAAAAAAACAAGGAACTTGGTAATGTACACTTTACAGAAGGGAAGAATCAGGAAGACTGAAATTAAACCCAACAGAGCAACACCAATGGAACAAAAGCTATGAACAGCAACGTGCCCCTCCAGCCCGGGCCTCCAGCTTGCCCCAACCTGCTCCCGAGGGGAGGGCTGAGCACCAAGGCAAGCGGGTGGGCTGGGGCAGGAGGGGCGGGACAGGGCTGGGAGGGGCGCGATCCCGGGAGGGGCCCGTAGCAGGGATCACTGGAAAGCTTCCTGGGATGCCCTAGTAATAAAACAAATGACAGAGGCCCAGAATTACAGAGCCAGCTAGCTGCCCAGTTGAATCTTGGGGGCATCAGAGTAGACACTGGATGGTGACAGGGTATGTGGTGGTAGCAAGTGATGGGGGGTCACAAAGCCTCTATCCAATGCTCTAGCCCTTCTGTAGTCTTCACCCTCAACTCCTGAAGCTAAGTCCCACCCCTGCCCTGGAGCCTGGAGAGGAGATGCAAGAAAGGACCACTTCATTCCTGGGGATGCCCTCTCAGCCTGTGTGTCTGGTCCTTTGACCTTGAGGTGTGTGGAGTGAGTGGCGTAAGAGCCGGAAACGTCACACACGTCCACATACATGTATAGGGCAGGGCAAGGGGTCACAGGAACTGTCACACCTTAAACAGGAAGAAGCAGGTGTGGACCCTAAGAGCAGCTTTTTTAAGCCGGACTGTCCTTCCTGGGGGGGCCTGGTGGGGTGGCTCAGAGAGGGCCACCTCAGAGAGGGCCTCAGCCTGGTGCTCTAGGTCCCTGGCAGCAACCTTGCCCAGACTGTGCCTGTGGGGTTGGGGATCCTCGCTGTGTCTTTTCCCTCTGAGTATCTCATGGATGTCACAGGTGCTGTTGCTTTCATGGAGAGAGGCTGGAGGCAGACAGCAAGGCCCTCACCCAGCACATGGCAGGGATTGCCCCGCTGCGGCCTGTCACTCCAGAGTGGGGGGACACCCTGGGGGGATCAGGGCAGACAGTGCTATCTGGTACCGTGGCTTTCCCTTGCTCTTTTGGGCAGCTTCTACTCTCCAAGGGAGATCTGGGTATTTTTTTTAAAGAGAAAAATTAAAAAATTAGCTGTACCCTTCTGCAGAACAAAGCTGCCCTGCAAATACAGAAGTCCCTCTTCTCTGTTACGGAACAAAGTGGAAAGGGCAGGAACGTGGACTCATGCCTGCTGGGTGAGTATGGAAATTGCTCCAGCGCTTTCTTTACACTATGTACAGAGCACACGGCAGGCCTGCGCCACAGATACAAAACACACGACAGTCAAAACCAAACAGGACTAGAGATGGGTGGGTGGCTCCACCCACAGGAGCCTGGTGATGAGGTCAGGCTAAAACGTGGTCACCCACTTGGGTGGGCGGCCCAGGTCAGCTGGGTGAAGGTGTCCACACCAGTGGTTTCCAGGGCTGGGGGATGGGGACTGCTCGAGGCACTGCCTGCTGGGGCCGCAGGGCAGTGAGGACTGAGGGAGGCCGGGGGGCTCTGAAAACAGGTCTAAAGCAGTGAGCTTTGGGGAGAGCTCAGGACCCAGCTTTAAACAAAAACAAAGACATGGACACCTAGAGGGAGGGCCTGCGGGCCCCAGAGGAGTTCCACTCTCGGAAGCTCCCCTCAAGGGATTGTGCTTACTGGCTCCAGCTCTCTGCCCTTAGATTCGGGTAGAGCCACCTTCCTGTCTTCTGCTGTCTCTCTCGGCACTCCGGCAGCAAAGTACCCTTCTTCAGCCTAGGCTGGTGTCTGTTGGTCTTTCTCTTAATCTGGAGGGCTAAGGAAAGGCGGTGGGCGGGGGGGGGGGGACGGGGAAAAGGGGACAATACCCCACAAAAGCAAGCCGAAAACGCCCCACGCTTTGAGGAGTTAAAAAATAAAGCTACCAAATCATCATCACTTTCTCAGTGCAAGAGCTTAAAGCTCTGACCCAGAGAGACTGTCTTCTAAGGAGAGCAGAGAAATGTCTGCCACCTGAGCACTGCCCGAGCCACACAGGCTCCTGCGAGCTTAGGTGTGTTATCTTAGGGTCCGAGGAGCAAACAGCCTCCCGGAGCCAGCGGCCCCTACAAAAACAGTGTGTGTTACAGACACACAGCTCACACTGTCACACACAGAGGAGACAGGCTGAGCTATTGAAAACCAGGTACATGTAGACAGCAGTGGGCTGTGTACTCCATGGCCCTAGCTGAGGAAGCTACTCAGACGGCTGAACACATGGGACATCTCCAAGAACTGCTGGGTGCTCCAGGGCCTGCCTGCTGGGCTTTGCCCTCTGGTGACCTGGCAGACTCTTCGGACCCCCATTCTGGGGGAATACTGTTTTATCTGCCTGAATCTTAAGAGCCAAGCAATGGAAAAGAAGAGGTGAAATCAGTGTGGGGATCCCCTAGGAAAGACACCAGGGGGTGAGGACGGAAGAGAAAAGGGCAAAGAGTGGGGAGTAAGAAGCAGCAGGACTTCGTGGGGACTCAATTTCACAGACTCCATTCATGCACCAGCTCTCTCCCCAGTGGCTGGGGAGCCCCAGGCTGGTGCTGGGACCCCTGCCTCTGCCTGCCGGGGAGCTCAAGGCCCTGCGGGGCGAACGCCTTGGTCTCCCTCTCCAGGCTGGGCTTTGAGCATTTATCTGTGCTCCGAGTAAAGGGGGAAGTCTCCGTGCTGGAGACCTTGTTTTCACAACTACAGAGAAAACCGCCCCCAATTTCTTTCCTGAGATTCTAATTCTTCCACATGCTGCCAGTTCCCAAGGCCCAAACCGCTGGGGAGGTGTGGGATCTGGTGACAGTGGGAATGGCAGTGACGGGGTGGCTGCTGTGCTGTCTTCAGACCTTGCCCAGTGCTGGGGGGCCTCCCTGCGGGGGCTGGGTAATACTGCACCACAGCAGGCTAGGGACCTGGGGAACACAGCAGTGATTTCTCTGGGCTGAGGCCATGTTCCCTGGTAGCTCCCCATGCCTTCGTCTCCAGAGGCCACAGCAGTCACGGCTGTGGCTGAGAATAAATATTTCTGCTAAGTACCAGCTCTCCAGCTCCTGAGGAAGAGGGCAGGTCAGGGAGTCCAGGCTCTGGAGGTGGCGACAGGCAAGGGTCTGCCTTCAGTCATGGCTGGAACAGCAAATGGGATGACCAACACCATCTAACTGATGTCTAAATGGCACCTCCAGCACTCCTTGGGTGAGGCAGTCCGGGCCATGAAGCTGACTTTATCCAGGCACTTGCTCTGCAAGGGAAACAGACAGGTAGGTAAACAGGCGCTCCGCCTGCCGGCATAACCACCACAAGATGGCGCCCCAAGAAAACACCTCGGGGAAGACCAGCATTGTCCCCACAGGACGCATGTGCCACAGGTGCTCTCAGAGGTGCACAGCTTCCCCGGAGTGGTGGGCCAGGGTTCCACCTTCCCAGACTGCTAACCCTGCACGGGCCCTCGCCTAGGCCCCACAGGCATCCTGTGACCAGGCAGCAGCTGGCCCTGCTCTGTGGCCCCAAAGGGACAAAAGTCACTCACCATTCTCACCTCCTGGGGGGTGGGTAGAGCGAGGGCGTGGAGCCTTGTTGGCTGGCAACAATAGCTGTAGAAGAAAGCCCTGGGCAAGTGGGAGGACAGGTTAGTGCGGTGCTTGTGAAAATCAGACCACAACCAAACCAAGGCGAACTGCAAACTTCCCCCACTTTTTCCCCAGTCATGGCCTGAAGCTGGGGTCTTGTGCACTCTCCTACTGAGCTACATTCCTGATCTTTTTATCTTTTACTTTTGGGATAGGGCCTTCCAAAGGAAGGTGCTCAGCCTGGCCTCGAATCTGCAGGCCTGCTTCAGCCTCCCAAGGAGCTGAGACTTACAGGTCTGCACCACTGTGTCTGCTAGAAACCCCCACTTCGCATTTCCCTTCCTCCAGCTGGCTGGTGGGCGGGGCACTGTCCACTTAAACTCTTAGCTCTACTGAGTTGTGAGGTGCTGACAGATGAGAGATCTACTATGTGGCCACATATGGTGGCCGGGGACAGACTACGTAGCTCTGCTACTCAGCTGCCCATTCCTCTTCGGCTCTGCGAACACCTGCTCCTTATTCTCCTGAGCACCAAAGCCAGGACTGAGAATCCTCTCGATTCAAGGATGGAAGTCAATGCCATAGGCTCTAATGATTCCCTGCAGGCGGCTAGGACTTGGGAGAGATTAGACACTTATGAAAGAAGATTCTTGTGGGTGATGAAAAAAAATGGATGGTAGGGGCAAGAGGCTCACCTGCTGCATAGGGTAGGTTGTACTGTGTGGGGAGCAGTGAGTACCCCAAGTGGTGATGGTGGTGGTGCGTGGACATCAGGCGTTGGGAAGGAGAGGTGCGTGGCCGGTCGACACTCCGCTCGGCTCCACCCGATCCCCCAACACTGCTGCAGCTGCCGCCACCTCCAACCACCCCACAGCCTCCCCGATCTCGATCCTGAGTTTTATCACTTATCTGGAAAGGACAGGAGACACAGAAGCACTATGGTGACAGCCACAGGAGCCATGTAACCAGTGCCCCACCCTCAGCAGGATACCTAGGAACCGAGGCGGAGGCCTGAGATCTGCGTTCACCAGGACCCCAGGTGTGGCCTTACTGGTCCCGGGGAAAGAGGGCCCCCAGGAGTTCCCTTACCGTGGGCGACTTGCTCTTGTAGTGGCTGGCGTGCTGCTGCAGGATGTCCAGGGCTTTGGACTCTGAGCTTGATTTACAGCTGACGCTGGGACTGGCTCGTGCCTTGTCGGCATCTTCACCACCTGAGACCTTGCTGCCATATGGGGAGAAGGAGTAGCTGGAGGGCAAGTAGGAACCTAGGGAGACAGACACCGAGCACTCAGAGATAGGAAGTGGGGCGTCTCCACTCCAGGGGGTCAGGTGGGCATCGGCTCGCCTAGGCACAAGCTGGGGTATTTTCTGCCACAGTGACTTTGAGATGAGACTACCGGCTTGTCCGTTTTTTTATGGAACTCTACAGGGGAGACGAGCAAAGGGACTGTGAAACGGTTTCCTGAAGCCGATGTCCCCACGCCCACTGTGGTGCTCTGATACGGCCATCTTGGGCTCATCTTAGAGCAAGCGTGTGATCCAGTAGCAAGCTGACAGCATTTACAGTTAGAGGGACGTGGGCTCAGCTGTGCCTCTGAAACTGACTAGCTGGTAACCTTGAGCAAACTTGCCACCTTTCTGAGTTTCAGTTTATTGATTATCAAAACAAAGATACCAATAGCCTACTTTATAGAATAATGAGTATTAAAAAAGATAATGCACAAAAATCACCCTGGACAGTGCTAGATCACAGCAAGCCCTCAGCAAATGGGATTAACCCTTGTTTAGAGACAGGCGTGGTGGCAGGGAGTGAGGAACACCTCAAGAGTGAGACAATTCTGAAAAGATGTCTTGTGTCCCTTACAGGCCTTCTCCTCCTCATGTCCCTGGAGGTGAGTCTGAGGTGATTCGAGCTGAAGGAAGTTGGGAGTGTTAAGTGCCTGGAGTGAAAAGTGCCTGGGGTGGTCTGAGTGTAGGACCGTGGGATGGGAAGGCCGAGGGGTGGGGAAACGGCACCCAGCAAGGCAGGCCACTGCAGCGCAGAGGGCTGAGGGTTCACGCAGCCTGGTACGTGTGCATGGAGACCCACAAGCAAGGTGTGCACAGGCTCAGGATGTAAATGGCAAACGGGGGACTGCTTGTCCCCCAACGGGCTTGGTGTGCACTGTGCACATGCACTGAAATACCACCACGGGCCTCACAAGTATTACAGCTGCTATGTGGATCCAAGTAAAATAATAAATGAGCAGGACAGAGGTGCCCTCCCACCCCACAAATCCCCTCTGGCACCTTAGGTAACAGAAATCAGTCAGTGAGTCTCTTCCTGACAACATGTGAACCCCAACATTTCATGCCCTGAAAGCACATGCAGTCAGTGGTGTGAAGAGCCACCTGCTCCTGCCCTCGCCCCATCTGCCCGGGCCCCACAGCCGCGTGCGCTCCGCCCTGAATCCCTGCGTCTTATTCTTGGAGGATTTCATCTGTCCAGATGCCTGAAAACAACACAACATCCCGGGAGAGAGAAGGCAGCCGCGGGAGGAAGGCAGGGTTACCTCTGTCAATGCAAACAGCAGTGGAAGCGGCCCTGTGGCCAGGCAAGGGAGGGAGTAGTGGGCCCACAGGATGTACTCGGGGTCACTCAAGGGCCCACAGGATAGAATTACGAAATGACACAGTCAAAAAGGTGCTGTTGCCTGCACAGAGCCCTGGGGCTGCCGACAAAACCCTGCGGGAACTGTGCTCGGCCGTGCCGGTGCGTACCTGGGTAGTTCTGCATCATCACGGCGGGCATGCCCCGGTAGCTGGGGTGGCTGGGGTCGTAGGACTGGCTGTAGGAGTAGCCGTGCATGTAGGGGATGTAGGACTGGTGCTGGGTGAGAGGGGAGGACACAGGCACGTGGACACTGGGCCGGGGCTCCTTGCTCCCGAGGCGGGACTCTTCAGATGAGGGCAGCTTGCAGTCGCTACTTGTGCTTTCCTTCCCATCCTCCTTGGGGACAGAGTCCTTACTCCGACTCCTTTCCTCCTTCAATTTTCGGTCCCGCTCCTCTTTCCACCGCTCGTCCTCTGACTTGATGTCTGAGTACTTGGCGGGATACACGTATGTCCACATCCGGGGCTCTGCCTCCTACAACAACCACAGAAGGAGGACTGAGTGTGCACATGCGGGACACAAGCCTCAAAGCCGAGGCCTTGGTACAGACCTGGAGCTGGAGTTACTAGGCCCCTGCGGTAGGGAGGCCCCTGGCTGCTACCAGTTACGGCTTACAACCCAACTCTAGTGTCTCTTGCTGCGAAGTTTACCCTCTGAAGGAAACGAAGAAAAAGCAAACCACCAGCGGGTGATTTCCAGGCACGAACAAGCACTTCAGGGCAGCACTCCCAGAATGGAAGGGCTGCCTCTGCCCGGCAGGGGTAGGTAGGTTCACTTCTTTAGAGAAAGCTTGGGATGGGGAGCAGCTGCTGCTGGATCAGAGGGGCAAGTTACTGGCACCAAGAGGGAAGGGACGACATTCTAAGACTAACTGGAAATTTTGTTGTTTGGTACTGAGAACTGAATCCAGAGCCTCTGACTCGGTTACATTCCCAGTCCTTCCTAATTTATTTGCTTGTTTATTAGTACATGGGATTGAACCAATACCTTTGCACTGAGCTTCATCTCTTGTTCAATTTTATTTTGAGACAAGGTTTTGCCAAACTGCTAAACTGATCAGGCTGGGATTGAATGAGATCTTTCTGCCTCTGCCTCCCAGAGTGTGACTGTAGGCATGTGCCGCTACGCCCAGTTTAGAGAATCCTTTCTAAAGTAACTCAGTAACTGAGTGGTGTATTTTTTGACTTTAATGAAATGTAGTGACTACCATTAACTCATTCTGTAGGAGCCAAAGAAGTGGAAGGGATACTAAAATAGGAATCAAGATTTCTAGCATCTAGTCCTGACTATGCTAGAGGAGTTTCAAGTAACTCTAGATCAATTAAGCTAACATACCTGGGTCTTTCTTGTCAAATGGGAAAATACCTTTTTATGGAACTGAAAATGATTTTTAAAAAATATTAAAATGATGTTGGCAGGGTATGCATGCCCAGCACTCAGGAGGCTGAAGCAAGAGGATGCATTTAAGGCCAGCCTGCACTACACAGCAAGATTCTGTCTCAAAAAACTAGGAAACCAAACCAAATTAAACAAACCCCAAAACGTGAAAATGGTTCACCAAGGTGAGGAAGTTGTGAAAGTATACAGCTTTCCTGTTACTCTCAGTGGTGTGGAAGCCGCATGTGAGGGAAGAGTTTCCTGCACAGCATTTGCTCTTCTTCCCAGGAGAACCAGTTACCTGTCGGTACCAGAGGATCGGATCCACCTCTGCCTGGCGGCCACACTCAGTACCCATCTTGCCCTCCGGGGCCTCCTTGCCTAGGTGTGCGGCCTCACTCAGCTTCACCTTTAGGCCGTCTGGGGTGTGGCTGGGCAGTTTGGAGGCATCATCCAGTTTGGGAATGATGACTGACTTGGCGGGGTCGGTGCCCGGCTCCTTGGCCTTGCCAGGCCCCGACTTGACCAGGTCTGTGAGGCTGGGGGCCTTGGTGAGGGTCGGTGGGATGGACGGCTTCTGCTTCCACTCGTCCTTGAGCACAGCCTCTCGGTCCTTGAGGCCCAGCTCAGCTTTCTTGTCGGGGCCCCGAGGTGGCTCCAGGCCCTGGCGCTTCTGCTGGTCCTCGTACTGCTGCCGATAGGCTGTGTTGGTGCTCAGCAGGTGTGCGTGGTAGCCCTGGTCGCCGTAGCCGTAGGGCGGCACGTAGGTGTACTGGTTGTAGTATAGCGACTGCATGTACATGTTGGGCCGCTGCTGGATGACCGAGGGCTGCTGGCTGGCACCGCTCAGCTCAGGCTTCTTTTCCTCACAGACGTCGTTCTTCCCTTTGCCCTCCAGGCTCTCGGGCTCCTCCTCCTTTTTTGGCTTCAAGGCCTGGCTCTCCACACCCACCTGGCTGCCAGGGTTCAGGGCCCCGGGACTGGCCTGGGCGTAGCTGGGAGAGTAGTAGCTCTCGAAGCCTTGGTAGTATGGGGAGTCTTTGTTCTGCTGCTGCGGGGGAAAGAGCGTTTTCTTGGCCCCCTCCTTCGCCAGCTGCTCGGGGTCCTTTGCCTTGAGGCCGTCCACCTTGCCCTCCCCATCCTCCCCCGCATCTGAGATGTCAGAGTAGGCCGGGCTGTTGGTCTTCACTGAGCCCACCTCGGCCCCGTTCTGGGTGACCACGTGTAAGGGTGTCAGGGGCTGGGTTGGGGGGGTGCTGTCCAGGCGGCTGCTGCCCCCGATGGAGGGGCTGGGGGCATTGTCCGTGAAGCTGTAGATCTTGTCCGCCTCGGCCTTGATGCTTGCCAGGCGGCTCTGGTGGGGGTCAGAGGAGCCGTTCAGGAGCCCCTCTGCCTTCGCCCCCTCTCCTGAGGACTCCCTGAAGGGGCTTTTCCCCTCTTCTGCCCGGCAGCCCTTCCCAGGGGTCAGAGGACTCTCCAGCTCCTTGGTCGACTCCTTCTTCTTTTTGTCCTTCTTCTTCTTGTCCTTGGCGGGTGTCAAGGCGGGGTTGACCGTGAAGGGTTCCCCCATCACGGTGGGCTTGGGTTGGATGGGCTTGAGCTGGGGGCTGCTGGCCACGGCCTGCACCACAGTGGTGGCGAGGCCTGAGGCAGTGCCCGGGCTCGCTGCGGTGAAGGTGGCCGCCTGGAAGGTGTAGATCTGCTGCGGGGGTAGCGCAGGCGCGATGGGCCGGGCCGACTTCAAGCTCTTTGAAGGGATCTTTTCCGCCTTCAAACCAGAGGGCTTTTTACATTTTTCTTTCTCCATACACTTCCGTTCCAAAGAGTCAAAGGCATCGTTGCTTGTTTCGTCCATTACTGAGGGTCCATCCTCGGACCCGTCATTAGACAGGGCCCCAAGGTCCATGTCCCCTTCCGCACTCAGCTTTTTCTTACAGAGGCCTTTTGTGCTGAACTTGCCTGAAGGAGAAGGGCTGTGGGGCTCTACAAGCCGCACTTTGGGGGTAGCCGAGCGGGCTGGGGACAGGGAGCCCTTCTGGGGGCCAGACGCGCCATTGCAGCTCGTGAGGTCCGTGTGCAGGGCGGGCTCCTCTCCATACTCGCTGTCCCCGTCGGCCTCCAGCTTGCTGTCCTCGTCCGTGTGGGCGTGGGCTTGGTGGTACTTGAGTCCATTGATGTGCTTGTACTTCTTGTTACAGTTTGGGTGGGGACAGTCGATCAGGACTGGGGAAGGACAGTTTCTATCCAGGACGGTGGGTTCCACCTTGGTCCCGGGGAGGGGGCCAGGGGCTGAGCCCATGGAGTTGGTTCGGACTCGCTTGCTCCCCTTGGAGTCCTCCGAGCTGGAATTTAGCTCCATGTCTGACAGGGGCTTGTTTTTCCGCTTACTGGCAGGGGAAGGGCTGGCCTTGACATCCTCGGAGGAGCCGCTGGCCGGTGGGCGATGCTCTGAAGAATTCTGGCTGCCCCGACGCCCTTTGCTGTTGGCTCCTGCTCGAGTTTTGCTGCTGCTGCTGGTCCCTTTGCTGTCGGAGGCTGCGGCTGTCTCGTTGACGGGTGTGTTACTGTTGGGACGCATGCGTTTGCCTCTACCACGACCATTGCGCATTTCTAGATCACTGGTGGGGGAGTCACAGAACCTTGGCAAAGGATAAACACAACAGGATGTTAGTAAGAAGAGAAACAGCTGGGGATTCTGGGGCGGCTGAGGCAGGAGGAGCCTGAGCTGGAGGCCTTCACACTGAGCTCCATCCCCAGCCAGCCCTCCTTTCTCCCTTCATTCCCCTTTTAAAGTTTTTATTTTGCCAGGCATGGTGGCGCATGCCTGTAATCCCAGCACTTGAGGGGCTGAGGAAGGAGGGTCACCACAAGTCTGAGGCTAGCCTGGGTTACACAGTGAGACTCTGTCTTAAAAATAAAATTTTTCTTTAGACAGGCTCTTGCTAAGTTACTAAGCTGCCCAAACCTAGATTTGAACTGGTGATCCTTCTGCCTCAGCCTTCCCAAGTGCTAGTATTATAAGCATGAGCTTTCTTCTCCCTTGCTTTGATTTTTTTTATTACTATATGTTTATGATACATGGAAAATACATTCATCATGTGGAAGTTCGTACCTATACAGTACGTGTGGCATCTTGATCCACCTGTTCCTCATCTTGCCAGTTTTTTCTTTTTCGTTTGAGACAAGGTCTTGCTATGTAGTTCAGGTTGGCTTTTAAACTCAACATGTAGCCCAGGCTGGTCTCAGACTCCTGTCTCCTGTCTCAGCCTCCCCAGTGCTGGGATTATAGATCTGTTGCTACCATGGCAGATTTTGAACAAGCATCTTTAAACCAGTTTAGCTGAAGCCCCTTGGAGAATCTTCTGGATGATGATCATCACTTTCAATAACTACGATCTGGTGAAAGAGCTTTGGGTCATGTGAGACTCTGTGAGTGCAGAGCCCCAGCATCACCAGCCGCGCCTGTGGCAAACCCTCCCCAACCTTCCTTTCTACCTCACTGCAGTTTGTTCTATCAGGCGTGGGCAGGCCTGTGGCCAGAATCATGGTTTCAGAAAGGATTTTAAAACCTCACAGGCACACCGAGGCCAGGCCTGCTGTGACCCTCCCACAGTCCCAGGCCTGACTGATCACTGCAACCAGAACCCGCCTCTGCTTTCAGCCCGATGCTGTTTTTTGAACTCCTCACCATGAAGGTGCACACGGGTAGAGAGAGCACCCACCCACCCAGGAGGCCCTGAAGCCCTTCACAGGCATCACGCTTGGTGGGACATGCATTATTTCAGTGTCTGGACCCTGGAACCTAGGAGATGTTTCTAACCCTAAAGTTGCTTTTCATGGAGCCCAAAACACTGCCTAAAACGAAATCGTCAGCTAAGGGTAGTTCCTGTTTAGACTTGGCTTTGACTTGTGCCCTAGGGAGAATATGGGACAGGTTGTTTCTAAGACTCTGGGAACCACAACGATGGCAGAAAAAAAGCAATCACTAAGTTGCCTAGGCTGTGCTCAAACCTCCTGCCTCAGCCTCCTGTACTGCTGTGACTGCAGGTATACACTACCACACCTAGCTTCTCTTTTTTTTATGTTTTTTTTTGGCACCGGGAACCTAAAACCTCAGGACCCTAAAACCTCAGGACCTCATGCTTGTCCGGCAGGTTCTGGCTGCTGAGCTATATCCTGGCCCTCTTTCTTTTGAGGGGGTTTCAGTATGTCACCAAGGGTGGCCTTGAACTCGGCCTCTGGCAGAGCTGAGAGTACAAGTGCAGTGCTGCGTGTGGCTGGGGAACAGGGTCTCTGGAGTCCACGCTGGCCTCAGGATTCCTTTGCCAAAGCCTGTGGGGTGTTGGGCAGTGACCCCGCATGCAATGCCTGTGACGGATGGGGGTGCTGCAGGAAATGGGGAGCTCCGAGGTGCTGTGTGCACACTGACAGTGGAGGACAAGTTGACACTGGGGTTCCTCACACCTCTGGCAAACTGGGTCCTAATTTTAGGAATGCACTGTAAGATGCCACTCCCAAAAGGTCAATCGTTCCTTGTAACTAAACACTGTTTTTGCGCGTGCGTGTGGTGCTGGGGCCTGAACCCATGGCCACACGCGCATCAGCTGGTGATTTACCACGGAGCTGCACCCCAAACCTGAAATGTTACTCTCAGTCAAATTACAACTTGGAAAGATCTTGTGATGCCAGTGAGGGCTCGCAGCATTTATAAAACTGACATGTTCTTGAATTTAAGGTTCTGGAAAACAGCTATCATTACAGAGCATCATCAATAAATTCCTATTAACTCAGACCTGACAGCCTTGGTTTCGAGGAGGCTGTAAGATGTTAGAATGCGGTAGGAGCTTACAAAAGAATTTCTTCTCATCCTGCTACTTTCTCCCCCAGCCGACACTTGGGTGATAAGTCATTTATTTTTATTTTTTTTATTTTTGGTACTGGGGATCAAACTCACAACTTCACACTTGCCAGGCAGGCGCTTACGCTGCTGAGTGAAACCCCTGGCCCTATTTATTCTTTTTTATTTTACTTATTTATTGTTTTTGGAGATTGAATCCAGAGCCTTCAAATTCAACTACATCCCCAGCCCTTTGCAATTCTGAGACAGTCTTGCTAAACTGCCCAGATGAGATGTGAACTTGCAGTCCTCCTGCCTCAGCCTCCTGAGTGCAGGGATCACTGATGTGTGCACCACACCCATTTTATTTATCCTTTTTAAGTGCCAAATACAGTGCCTTCCCTTTCTCTGTACCACTGATGTCCTTTAGAAGCTGGCATGTAATCTCTCCTTAGGAGAGTGGTTCAGACTCACCGCGGGGGTGCCCAGTCATGCCGCGTGCAGTCAAGCAGTGTACCCACGTAGGTCTTGTTCCTCCATGTCACGTTCACCACCAGCATCCCTGGGAAACAAACAGATGAAGAGGTGAATTGTGAACGCCCGGCCTGCGCAGTCTTACCGGGCAGCACTTTGCCTTCCACGGGAGGCACTGGAGGCGCCACAGACCCTGGCACAGACGGCTGGGATGACTGCAGCAGGCTGAGACTGCAGGGATGGGCACTGGCTCCGAGCTGGGGTGGTTGGGACAGCAGTGCAGTGGCACCTAAGCCAGGGCAAAGGAGCCCTAGCCAGCTCCACGGTACGTGCGGCCCGGCACCTTGGGACTCTGTGTGGCAGGTGCGTCCACCTCGTTTGTAAAGAGTGAGGCGCACAGTGAGGAGCATTACTGTTTTCCCACTTTACATGGGTCGGGGAGCAGGGTGCAGTATAACTTTCATTCCTCACCTCATGCTACAAACTGGAGATTTATCCACACTGACACAAAAAATTTAACCCATTCATTTTGTGTTTTGTTTTGTTTTTGTATCAGCGATCAAACTCAGGACCTTTGCATTTGCTGGCAGGCGCAGAGCTGCTGAGCCTACATCCCTGGCCCAAATCCATTCATTTAAATTGAGCTCAAGTATTAATTTCAATATAATTTGATTATAGTTTGTCTCCCTGTTGGGGAACAACTTAGGGTTTTTCTTGGGGGGGATTCACTTTCACTCTTAAGTGGCATCATAATGAATATTCCTGACATGTTGTTCATTTTTATTTAAAAATGATTTTACAGGTAATACAGTCATATTCCAAAAGTCAGCCAAAAGAACTGCCAAGCAAACCCTAAAATAAAAGTGTCACTGTTTTTCAGCCTTACAATTCTACTCAGAAGCATTCAAGGGAGTAGGGCATGGCAGTGCACACCTGTAATACCAGCACCCTGGGAGGCTGAGGCAGAAAGGTCCCCAAGTTCCAGTCCAACCAGCGGAAATCAGTAACTAGTAGGATCCTGTCTCAAAACAGCTGGTAATGTCTCCCATCCAAGTATTAACCAGGCCCGACCCTGCTTAGCTTCCTAGATCAGACGAGATCGGGTGCATTCAGGGTGGTATGGCTATAGACAATAGCTGGTAGTGTAGCTCAGTTTGAAGGTCTTGAGTTAAGTCCCCAGTACCACATACACACACACACACACACACACACACACACACACAGATACACGTGCACAGTGTATTTAAGACATTTAATTTCCTTTCCAGTTTGTTTATTCATATTCTTTGATCCTGTTTTTTTTTCTTTTGCTGAATTATTAGTCTTTTTAAAACTTGCAACTGTTTTGGTTCTGGCAATTTGTGGTAGATTAACGGTCCACCTGGAACCCCCAGCTGCACTGAGTCAGCATGGGGCTGGGTGTGGAGGCCCCCCTGAGGATCGCTGCCAACAGCATAAAAGCAGAACTGGAGGGGACGATGGTGCTGTTGATTCTCCTGGAGAAGCTTTGTCTCGCTGGTTTTCCTGAAATGAACTCAGCTGTTCTCATCAGGGTCCTCGCTGTCGCTGAGATGGCTGTGGTTCTCTTCCGGGGAGCTCTGGTCCTTACTTTGAGCCTCACTTCCTGGCTCCAGTGCAGAGCCCTCAGCCTGCTGGCACAGATCCTTCATCTCGCTCGTGCAGACTTTCTAG
>PVJX010024323.1:0-19605 GCA_004027295.1 Dolichotis patagonum | reverse complement strand
TGATAAAAATATCTGCCTTCAGAGATAGTAGAAGGAAACTCCCCTGACTTACTGTACCAAATATGGTCACCTGCTAAGAGATACCCAGATCCCTGGATCCCAATTGTTACAGGGGAGGGGGTGTGTGGTATGTTTGATTCTAAGCCCGCGCCCCGGTAGGCAGCAGGCTGGTTACTGGTTGGCTCGGCGCCCTAAGTTCCAGCATGGCGCGGATCTCAGGAGATGCTCTTGCTTCTGGTTTCCCCGCCCTGGGGTGGCCGTGGCTCCCCACACCACAGTCACTCTCCAGGGTGGCAGGCTGCTTACTGATTGGCTCGGCGCCCTAAGTTCCAGCATGGCGCGGATCTCAGGAGACGCTCTTGCTTCTGGTTTCCCTGCCCTGGGGTGGCCGCGTAACAGGCTTTTCACAACTGAGCCAGTGATATACCTCATCTAAGTAGTCAGAGAGGATGTAATTTCCAGTTGTATGATCTACAATATTTTTCAGCAGGAAGTAGCTATAGGAAGACTGGGACCTCCACTGCTTCAGCAACCAATACAAATTACAGGGATTTAGGTCTCTCAGGGGGAAATGAGGCAGCAGACATTGGCAAGGTAACTTGGTTGGCAGAACTAAACATGATCTGTCCAATGCAGAGATTTGTTAACTATGAGTGAAAAGCAGCAGCTCCAGAGCCTGGTACATGACACCAATCTTCTACCACAAGATCAAGTGTGGTTTTGAGGGGATGGCCAGAATCTAATGTCAGAAATAAGATATGAAACGATGGCAGCCACTGACTTTGTGGCCCCTGCCCTCTTCTTGCTGTGGTCCATTATGTATGGAGGATGTGAGTTTTCTTTATTCTACAGAGCACATTTTCACCTTGAGCGCTTCATTTGTTTTCTTTTGTTTTTCTTTTTTTTGCCCTAAAACAAATGTTAGACTTTCACATTTACTAGCTGTGGTGGGCAGTACTTTGTAATGGACAGTAAGAGCCTGGAAAATACTGCTGGCCACCATGACACCTGGTGACAAACATCATCATCTCTCAAGGTTACAGACCTCAACTTCTGGGTATGCCATAGTCAACTCAAGGTCTGGGAGCCAGAGACCATTCCTGAGTGTGAGCAACAATCTGAGTACTCCTGTCAACCCCATTTAAAGTTCTAGTTTAACAAGGTGACATCTTCAGGTAAGTAGTCTATGATGTTTTCCTTAGCCCTGTTCCTAATTACTTTCATACCACTTAGAGAAGAGTCCAGTTCCTTTCCAGTGTGGCATAGGAATATGCAGAGTCATCACAAAATGTCTTGCTGGTTTGTGGCTTGTTCCCTTTTTGAATTTATCAGGGTTCCCTCAATCAATATATCCATTTTAATGAGCTGACTGGAATAATTTATAAGTCTAAATTGATGACTTTGATGGTGTAAGATCTGAGAATGTTCAGCAGTTCATAGCAGCCCATCATTACAAGGTAACTAAGTGGCTGATAAGCTCCATTTTTTATGACCCAAGATATGATCAGATATTCTTTGAAATGCTACTGAATCCCCTCTATGGGCTCTAGTACAATCCCTGTCAAGAGTTAGGGACCTATTACAAGAGCCTCCAACCATAGATATCAACACAGCTGCTTTTAGAGGAGTAATCATTACATATGGTTTACCACTACTTCGAGATGCTGTTGTGAAAGGCCCCTTATAGTGGGAACAAGGATATTATTTCTACTCTCATCAACTTGATTCTACTAAACATTTGAGATGACATCTTAGGAATAATGTGTATATATAACTTCAGTGGTTGAGGACTGGTTTGTAACAGAATGATTTAATTGCCCTGGGGTTAGATGAGAAGCTCCCAACAGTGCTTGTTGGTCCTGGGGACCAATTTGAGGCTGAGGATATACCCTGGCTGGATAGGAAGATGCATGCTTGGATTTATGTGGCTAAAAGGCAGGAGTGCCAAAAATTTTGATCAACCTGCAAACTTACCCCATCTACAACAGCAATGGTCTAGGCATGTGTTTCATGGATATGATTATTTTGCTGCTGACCTTGTTCCATCCCTGGGATTAGAGGAGGTCATGTCCCACATCAAGGTCTTGAGTAACTATACTCAGTGGTCCTTAAATGGCACTTCAATTGGGGTCTTTCTTCTAAATGAAGAAGTCAGATTGATCAGGCAAGCTGTCCTCCAATATTGCCTAGTCTTAGATGTTTTAACTGCAGGTCAAGGGGAAACCTGTGTAATAATAGCTGAATGTTGTGTGTACATTCCTGATCCTTCCAATAATATCTCATTGGTTGTTCAAAATATTATGCGACAGGCTAATGATAAGTCACACTGCGGAGCTCTCTGGACATTTTCCTTATCCTCTTTCTTGGAGGTTATCACTCCTTCCTGATAGAAACATTGTATTTCAGTATTAATACAGAAAATACTGTATTAATAGTAGTTTTGTTCACCTTATTATCTGGACTGTGTATACTTTACAGTTTACTTGGCTTCCCTCCTCTAGACTTCATAGCTTCTCACCTACCCTAGGGTGAGAATGTCTAAGGTCTATCTGGGTCCTCTGGATAGACCCTGTGAGGAGGTTGAGGAGTATCTCTGACTGCAGACCATAATTACAACCACTCCAATTGAAAGTAGCCAGAGCAGGTCTTCCTATTGTGCTGTAATGGAAGTTGAGAATATCACTTAAGATAGTGTAATACTACAGACAGCTAAGTTACATAGAAATTGATAAGCAGTCAGGCATGGGTCATTGAATGATTCACTGCACAAGACGCAAACACATCAAATTGTGGCTGAAAGTGAATCTGAGTAGGGCTAAGTCTCAAACTGGAGCCACAACACCAAGGCTTGCAAAAATTTAAGATTACAGCATAATTAGCATCACTGAGTCCAGGAAGTTGAGGTAGGCATCAGATGCAGATCAGATAGGTGGGTGACCAGAACATCTGGACATTTGGACCCATCCTCCCATATCTTTCCATGAATACCTTTGTTCTATGTTAGAAGTTACAAATAAACTAAAGATAGCGGTGTATTTTAGTCAGGGGTTGTACAGAGAACAATTAGAATCAGGTCATGGAGTTTATAATATTATTTTTATGATGGTCACCCAGAGTTAACACAACAAAATGCAGGAAATCTATCCACAACACCGAAGACATAGAATATTTAGTCAAGGGCCTGAATCCCACAGCAATGTTCCACATGAGTCCAGATGAAGACCTAGAGGTCATGACAGTGCCTCCCACGAGTCCAACTGGAGGTCTAGAACCCACAAGAAGGACTCATGCCAGTCTCTTTTATGGATCCATGCTGGGAAGGCCCAAGGTCAGTGGTGGAAACTAGGAAGTCTATGTCAGCAGGGTGAAGGAGCTGTGCCAGTAGGTCAAGGGTTCTTTGCTAGAGCCACACTCACAACAAACACCAGGGCTGTTCTGAAAGCACCACAGCCATCCTCAGTGACACAGAGGCCTCAAGCTCCTCCAATGAAAAGCACAGTTGAGTGAGTACATGCCAGGAAGCCAGTGTGATGAGTTCATCCTGGAGACCAAGTGGCACATGTCTTCCCCTCCTGGGCCAGGAAGCAATGTTTCATGTGAGGACCAGAATTCTCCAGGAGAACCTAATGGCTCAAACAACACATAGGAGAACCCACAACACCTCAATGGTCTCAACATCATATGCCTTAATTCTCTTCCTTCTCCTCCACATCTCCATTTATGCTGGCATCTTTCCTCAGTTGAAACATCTATGCTTAGAAGCATGGAGATGTAATCCAGCTGGTGTTAAATTGACCACCAGTTTTTAATGCATAACATGATGTCAGCCATATACCTTGGCTGTGTGTCTTGCTTCCCTATTGGATCAATGTTAGTTAAGCAGTTATACTTGTTACCATATTGGTTGATTGTAGTTTTACCCATGTTGTATCCATGTTGTAATTTTGCTGCACAAAATATTCTTGGAGAAAGAGCCTCTACAGTGACTCACTACCAGGGCCCCTCCTGTCCGTAGGTGCTTTCTTTCAATAAACCTTTGTCTACTTTTAAGCTCCTTGGTCCTCAAAATTTGGTAGTCAGGAGACACAAACTGGGAATATCTGGGGTCTGACAGGCTGGGAGTTATTTTTCCCATCACAATTTATCTTGAGTGAAAGGTCTTGTTAAGAAGAGTCAAACTCAATGACTCATTTCTCTGACCACTGCTAACAACACTGGGGATTGTTCCTCTGCTGCTCACTGTGTGAACCACTTGAGCACCCAGAAGTAGCATTCACAGAAGTATGGAATCCCTTCATTGTTATTTTTATATTTATTTCTTTTATTTTTTTTAAATTTTATTTAAAGAGAAAAAAAAAGCAGTACAGAAAAAAGGGTAGAAACAATACAAAACCTCAAAAAAAAAACCATAAATCACTAGTTGACAAACCACATACTCCCTGAAATAGCTGTTCATGTTACAAAATTAAGGCAAACAAAGTGAATACACAGTGAAGCTGCAAACAGAAAACAAAGGATGGAATAAAGCCAATTGAGACAGTATAGTGAAATTGGCACAGAACATCACAGCAGGTCACCAGGACAACAGTAACAGGCAACATTGTATATCTCGTTGTCTTCACAATAGTTGTTCTACTAGGTACAGCAAAATCAAAGAAATACACAACACTAAAGAACACATCAACACAGTATTGAATAGAGCAATACCATTAATCAGGACAAAGCAAAATGGCAATAAAAATATCTCCCTTCAGAGATAGTAGAAGGAAACTCCCCCGACTTGCTGTACCAAATATGGTCACCTGCTAAGAGATACCCAGATCCCTGGATCCCAATTGTTAACCCGGGGGCGGGGGGATGTGGTATGTTTGGTTCTAAGCCCACGCCCCGGTAGGCAGCAGGCTGGTTACTGGTTGGCTCGGCCCCCTAAGTTCCAGCATGGCGCGGATCTCAGGAGACACTCTTGCTTCTGGTTTCCCTGCCCTGGGGTGGCCGCGGCTCCCCACACCACAGTCACTCTCCAGGGCGGCAGGCTGCTTACTGGTTGGCTCGGTGCCCTAAGTTCCAGCATGGCGCGGATCTCAGGAGACGCTCTTGCTTCTGGTTTCCCGCCCTGGGGTGGCCGCGGCTTGCCAGACCACAGTCACTCTCCAGGGCGGCAGGCTGCTTACTGGTTGGCTCAGCCCCCTAAGTTCCAGCCTATTTCTTTTATTTTTTATTTTATTTAAAGACAAAAAACCCCCAACCAAACAAAACAGAAAAAGGTTAGCAACAATACAGAATTCCAAAGAGAAAAAATAAAGGAACAACAAAAAACAAAAACAAAAACACTAAGAAATCACCACTTGATAAGTTATATACTTTCATCATTGGAAATAGTTGTTCAAGTTACAAAATTAAAGCACACCAAGTAGGCATTCAAACAGTGAGACTGTCAATAATTCTGCTCAACAATCTAACAAAAACACTAACATTGTCATCTATCTTACACACTTAAACATACATGAATTTATATCCTTTAGAGCAATTTCTTTTCCTCTTTTTTTTAGAGTAGGAATTATGCATTATGGGTTTTATTACTCCTACAGTTCTTATTATTTTTACACTAGAGACACAATGCAATATTTATAAATATGATTCTTATTTATTTCACTAATGAGGATAGTCTCAAGATGTTTCCATTTCCCTATGAAGGCCTCAAGATCATCCTTTTTAAAGCTGATTAATATTCCATTCTGTAAAAATACCACATCTTATTCATCCACTCTGCAATTGATGGGCATCTTGGTTGTTTCCAAGATTTAGCTATTACAAATTTTGCTGCTATAAACATGGGTGTACATATATCACTGTGATATGAACTTTTCAGTTCTTCTAGAAAAATACCCAGGAGGGGAATAACTGGGTTGAATGGAGCTTCCAATCCTAGTCTTCTGATAATACTCCATATTGATTTCCACAGTGTTTGCACCAGTCTGCACTACCACCAACAGTGGAGCAGTGTTCCTTTTTCTCTGCTGCCTCACCAACATTTGCTATCAGTTGATTTCTTGATGGCAGCTATTCTTTCCAGGGTGAGATGATATCTAAATATTGTTTTAATTTTCATTTCTCAAATGACCAGTGATGATGTAAATTTCTTCATGTATTTATTTGCCATTTGAATATCTTCATATGGGAACTGTGTGTTCATCTCAGCTGTCCATTTTTGCAGCGGGTCCCTGAATTTGGGTGGGCTGATACTTTTCAATTCTTTATATGTTCTTGATATAAGTCCTTTGTCTGAGGGGTTGCTGGCTAAAATTCTTTCCCCTTCTGTGGGTTTGCTTTTCACTCTGATAGTGATCTCTTTTGAAGTGCAGAAACTTTTCTATAATATGAGATCCCAGTTGTTGATTCTCTGAAGTGTTTCCCATGCAGTTTGCATTTTGTTCATGAAATCTCTGCCTACCCCTATGTCTCCAAGATTTCTATGTACCTTATCTTCTAGAAGATTTAGTGTTTCTGTTTTAATGATTAAGTCTTTGATCCACTTAGACTATAGTTTTGTGCATGGTGATAAGCATGGATCTAGTTTCAGTCTTCTGTGTGTGGACAGCCAATTTTTCCAACACCATTTATTAAAGAGGCTATCCTTCCAGTGAACATGTTTAGTCCCTTTGTCAAAGACATTCAGCCCCTTTGGCTGAGTATCTTTGTACCTATACTTGCATCTTCTCATTTGTTCCATTGAACCTCAAATCTATTTCTTTGCCAGTACCATGCTGATTTTATCACTGTGGCTTTGTAGTACAGTTTCAAGTCAGGAATTGAGATTCCTCCTGCGTTGCCCTTATTGCCCAGAATTGCCTTTGCTATTCTAGGTTTCTCCTGGTTCCAAATGAATCTTAGGAGTTTTTTCTCTAGGTCTGTGAGGTATGTCAATAGTATTTTGATTGGGATTGCATTAAATCTCTATAATATCTTTGGGAGTATGGCCATTTTCACAATGTTGATTCTTCCCAGCCAAGAGCATGGAACATCTTTCCATTTTCTTTTTTTTCTTTTTAATTTTTAATTTTTATTTTTTTTATTTTGAAGGTAGTAGAAATACAACAAAACAAGACAGAACAAAGCCAATTGAGACAATGCAGTGAGATTAGTACAGAACTTTACAGCAGGTTACAGGGATAACAGTAATAGGTAGCATAGTATATATCTTATTATCTTCACAATAGTTGTCCAGCCAATTAGGTATAGCAAAATCAAACCAAAGACAGAACATTATAAAACCAATTGAGAGTATTGAACAGAGTAAAGCAATTAATCATCATGAAACAAAACAGTGAAAACATTTGCATTCAAACAGAAGATAGAGGAGATCCTTCATATTTGCTATATTGCATACAGTCATCCTCCTAAGAGATGCTTGGACCTCTGTCCCCAGTTGCTAATGGGAGCGGGGCTGGTTTAGGATGTTTGATTCCAACTCATGCACCGGTAGGCTCACAGGAGATGCCACTGGGAGGAAGATACCAGAGGAAGGCGCTTACCAAGAGGGCAGGCGAATTGCTTCTTTGTGCAGGTGCCTGGGTTCCACCATGGCTGTGGCCAGATCTGGAGGGCCCCTGACTGGTTCTCTTCCTGGCTCACGCCAGAGGAAGGTGCTTACCAAGAGGGCAGGCGAATTGCTTCTTTGTGCAGGTGCCTGGGTTCCACCATGCCTGTGGCCAGATCTGGAGGGCCCCTGACTGGTTCTCTTCCTGGCTCACGCCAGAGGAAGGCTCTTACCAAGAGGGCGGGCAAATTGCTTCTTTGTGCAGCTGCCCGGGTTCCACCATGGCCATGGCCAGATCTGGGGGGCCCCTGACTGGTTCTCTTCCTGGCTCATGCCAGAGGAAGGTGCTTACCAAGAGGGCAGGCGCATTGCTTCTTTGTGCAGCTGCCTGGGTTCCACTATGGCTGTGGCCGGATCTCGAGGACCACTGACTGGTTCTCTTCCTGGCTCACGCCAGAGGAAGGCACTTACCAAGAGGGCAGGTGAATTGTCCTTGTCCAGTTCTTTAAACTCTTGCTTCTGAGCCAGTGTGAGTTGATGGGGGCAACCCAGACTTAATGGGATCAGGCCTCAACACTGCTTTGAGTAACCCTGCTTCAAGCTCTTCAGCAAGCAGTTGTCATCTTCCTATCCTCAGGATGTCATATCAGCAGGCTCAGCAGCACGGGCAGTTACTGACTTACAGCTGGAGGACTCCCCACAAGACAGATAAAGACAGTGAGGGTTTCCTGACTTACCACAGACCAGTTAAAAACAATGGCAACTATGGGGCTGACACCCAAACTCAGAGGGCTGTTGAACACCAGGCTAGGAGGTGAGGGGGAGGTGCTCCACTTTCACCTCCTGAGGTTTACAAGAGTAATATAGGGTAATAATAGGCTGCTTTCTCCCACTTCAAAGCTCAAGGGCTCAACCGTTCTGGGAAAAGTAGACCCTGCCCCCAGCCCTCCGCCCTGCTCCTTGGGGGCAGCTGTGGCAGGAAGGTATGAGTGAGGAGTCTCCTCTTCAATCTCCTTTTTGGAGTAGTATAATTTTCAGTATATAGGTCTTTTACATTTTTAGTTAGGTTGATTCCTAAGTATTTCATATTTTTAGATGTTATTGTGAAGGCTGATATTTCCATAATTTTTCTCTCGGTGAGTTTCTTTTTTGTGTACAGGAATGCTATTGATTTTTTGAGTGTTGACTTTGTATCCAGCTATACTGCTGAATTTGTTTATTACCTCTAGGAGGCTTTTAATGGAGTTTTTGGGTCTTCTATATAGAGTATCATGTCATCTGCAAATAGTGATAATTTAACTTCTTCCTTTCCTATCTTTATTGCTTTTATTTCTTTCTCTTGTCTGATTGCTCTAGCTAGTGTTTCCAGAACTATATTGAAAAGAAGTGGTGATAGAGGGCATCCTTGTCTTGTTCCTGATTTTGAAGTGAAAGCTTTTAGTTTTTGTCCATTTAGTATAATATTGGCTGTTGGTTTGTCATAGATGGCCTTTATAAGGTTGAGGTAGACACTGTGTATTCCGAGTTTCTGAAGGGTTTTTATCATGAACATGTGTGGGACCTTATTGAAAGCTTTTTCTGCCTCTATTGAGATGACCATGTGGTTTTTATTTTTGGCTCTGTTGATGTGGTGTATTACATTTATTGATTTCCTTATGTTAAACCATCCCTGCATTCCTGGAATGAACTCCACTTGGTCATGATGTATAATCTTGATAATTTGCTACGTTCTTTTTGCCAGTATTTTATTGAGAATCTTTGAATCTATGTTCATTAGTGAGATTGGCCTATAGTTCTCCTTTTTGGTTGCATCCTTGTCTGGTTTTTGTATGAGAGTAATACTTACCTCAAGGAATGATTTAGGGAGGAATGGTTTCTTTTCAATTTCATTGAAGAGTTTAAGGAGTATTGGCATCAAGTCTTCTCTAAGTTTCTTGTAGAATTCAGCTGTGAATCCATCAGGACCTGGGCTTTTTTTTGCTGGTAAGTTTTTTTTATTACATTTTCAATTTCAATAGCTGATATTGGGTTATGCAAAATTGCTATATCTTCTTGGTTAAGTTTTGGTAGTTCATATGTTTCTAGAAATCTATCGTTTTCCTCTGTGTTTTCCTCTCTACGTGAGTAGAGATTTTCAAAGTAGGCGTTCATGATCTTTTGAATTTCCATGAGATCTGTAGTGATTTCCCCCCTTTTAAGTACTTATTGCATGAATTTGGGCTTTTTCTTTCTTTTACTTTATAAGGTTAGCTAGAGGTTTGTCAATTTTGTTTATTCCCTCAAAAAGCCAGTTTTTTGATTCATTACTTTTTTGTATTTTTTTTAGTTTCAATTGCATTGATTTCTGCTCTAATATTTACAATTTCCCCCCTTCTCTGACCTTTAGATTAAATTTGCTCGTCTTTTTCTAGAAGCTTGAGATGAAGCATTAGATTGTTTATTTGTGCTCATTCTGTTTTCTTGATATGACAATTTATTGCTATATATTTCCCTCTTAAGACCACTTTCATTGCATCCCACAGATTACAGTATGTTGTTTCTGCATTTTCATTGAATTGTAGGTATTGCTTTATTTATTCTTTAATTTCCTCTGTAGCCCACTGGTTGTTCAAAAGGCTGTTATTTAATTCCCATGTATTTGTGCAGGTTTTGCAATATCTTTTGCCATTAATTTCCAATTTCAGTGCACTATGGTCAGATAGTATGCATGGGATGATTTCAATACCTTTGCATTTACTTAAGAATGTTTTTTGGGATAATATATGGTCTATTTTGGAGAATGTCTCATGGCAGTTGAGAAGAACATGTATTTTGATGTGGTTTGGTGGAACACTGTGTGAACATCTACTAAGTCCAATTGCTCACAGGTATGATTCAGTTCTATTATTTCTTTGCTGATTTTTTGTCTAGTTGATCTATCTCTTTGTGATAATGGGCTGTTAAGGTCACCTGTAATAATTGTGTTCTTGTGTATTTGGTGTTTCATGTCCTTTAGTATCTGTCTTATGTTGTTGGGTGCTCCTGTGTTTGGTACATATATATTAATAATTGTTAGTTATTCATCTTGAATTTTTCTACTTACACATATGTAGTGACCTTCTTTGCCTCTTTAATCATTTTAGGTTTGATGTTCACATTGTCTGCAAATAGAATAGTTACCCCTGCTTTTTTCTGGGTTCCTGTTGCATGGAATACTGTTTTCCATCCTTTGACTTTTAATCTATGAGTTTCTTTTTGAGTCAGATGTGTTTGTTGTATACAGCATATTGTGGGGTCCTGTTTCTTGATCCATTTTGTCAACCTGTTTCTTTTGATATGTGAGTTGAGCCCATTTACATTTATGGATATCACTGATATGTACTGGCTTGACTTTGCCATGTTGTGTTACTGTTGTTAGTTTCTTTCTTTTCTCCCTTGTTTACTTTCTTGTCCACCCTGGTCATTTCTTTCTGTTGTTGTTCTGGAGATTGTGGTCATTTTTATTTCTACTTAGGATGTCCTTCAGCACTCTAAGGTTAGTTTGGTGGATATGAGCTTCTTTAGTTGTTCTTTGTCATGGAAGTATCTTGATTCTCCATTAAATTTGAAGACAGTTTTGCTGGTTACATCAGTCTGGGTTGAAAGTTGTATCCTTTTAGGGCTTGAAATACTTCACTCTAAGCTAGTCTTAACCTGAAGGTTTGTGCTGAGAAGTCTGCTGTGATTCTAATAGGCTTTCCTTGATAGGCGAGTCATGTCTTTTCTCTAACAGCTTTTAGTATTCTGTTTTTATGCTGTATGTCTGAGATCTTAATTATTATATGTCTGGCTGTAGGTTTATGTTGGTTATGACTGTTTGGCATTCTATATGCCTCACTTATTTGTATATCTGATTTTTCCCTCATGTTTGAGATATTTTCTGCCATTATTTCTGTGAACAGCTTTACTATATCCTTTGCATTGTCTCTTGCCTCCTCACTAATGCCTATTACTCTTAACATTGTTTCTCCTGGCATCATTTTGTAGCTGCTGGACTGTCCTTTCATGCTGCTTTGTTGTTTTTATAAGTTCTACCCTTTCAAGATCACTATCTGTGATCCTGTCCTCAAGGTCTGAAATTCTATCCTCATCTTCATTTAAATGGCTTTGCAGGCTTTCAATACAATTTTTTGTTTCTTGCATATCCCTTTGAATTTGTTTCGTAGATTCTGCTTGTTTTCTGCATTGTTCATTCAAAGTTTCAATCAATTTCCCATGCTCCTGTAATTTCTTATCTATTTCTTCTCTAGCTGTGTTGAGTAGCTCATTTACTAAGGTTCTTACTTTTGTCTTTACATAAGACATTATTTCTAATTTGAATTCCTCCATAGCCTCATGGATTTGTTTCTTTACTTTATTTGCTATCTTTTCAGAGATTTCTAGTGCATGAATTTTAGGGTCCTCTATTTCATTATCACCTGCACTTGCCCCTGATGGACTAGATGTTCGGGATTGCATTTTGCCTTTTCATTTAGTCATTTTCACCTTTTAGGTAAATTTCTGGTCTTTCTATTCCAACAGTCACAAGTTTCTGTAGTGTGTGTTTCAGGGTTCTACTGTGTGGTTGATGTTTGTCAAATTTCTGGGTACCACCATGAAGAGGAGATCTAATCTCCTGAATTCCTGCTACTGTGCCTGTTGGGCGAGTCCTATATTCTTTCTGGGCTATCTAGCCCAGAAGTATTGATGTAGGGCAACTCTTAGTTCTTGCTGTTGTTATATCTTGTTATATCCTGGTGTTATATCCTGTTGTTGCAGGTCACCAGGTCTCCAAGGATATAGTGTTTGTGTCACCTAAAGCCCTACTGTGTCACTGGGGGTCTCATAAGTTGTTTTAATTTCCTCTAAGTTGGGGCAGGGTGATATTAGCGCACTCCTCACCCTGTATGATGTTCTCTGTATGGGGGGAGGAGGTTACCCACTCTCTTGCCAGGTTAGCCAAGGTCTTACACTTGGAGGGAGTTTCACTTCTGTCCCTATTTACCCACTGCAGACCTCTATTTTATGTGGCAAACTCAGCACACTGACTGAAGCTTGATGAGGTATTCTGTTTGGGTGACGGGTTCATGAGCCTCTCATTGAGCCAGTATGGTAGTCCACTGTAGTCCAATATTTCCGGTGGCAGTGCGGGTCCAGCACATGCAGTCTCAGGTAGCTCAGACCTGTGGCTGGCTTTCTTGATGTTCCTGGAGGAGCGGGCCCAGCAGCAGCAGATACAGGCACCTCAGTTCCTCCACCACCAGTCTTCACAATGTTCCTTGCAGGTGAAGGGTGGGCCAGCAGTGCCAGGCAGCTCAGGCCGTCAGCCACCAGTCCCTGCGACGTTCCATGCAGGTGAAAGGTGGGCCTAGGAGTCTCCAGCAGCCCCAGCTCTTAGCTGCTGGCCCCCATGATATTCCCTGTGGGTGAAGGGCAGGCCTAGCAGTCCCCAGCAGCCCCAGAGAGCACCAGTCCCTTTGATGTTCCCTGTGGGTGAACAGCAAGCCTAGCAGTCCTCAGCAGTCCTGGAGAGCCCCGGTACCCACTATGTTCTCTGTGGGTGAAGGTGATGAAATCCGTTGTGATTTTTGAAAGGTCACTCTGAGCCTCTGTCATTTTTTTTCTTGGCACCAGGAATTGAACTCAGGACCTTTCACTTGCCAGGCAGGTGCTTATGTTGCTGAGCTATATTCCCAGCCCTCAGTTCTTTGACTATAGCTCAGATTATTGTACCTTGACTCTAGTTTCTGTGGAGGTTTCTTTTTGTGAATTTCTGATGAAGTTTAGTGTATGTATCACCTGTTTCTCTCCAATTTGGGGCTAGTGACTCACCATGGAACTTCACCTCCCTGACAGGTCTAAGAAGAACTGTGGTTTTCAGTTCAGCTTTTTGATTAAAACAGAGAAGTGATACTATTATACACTCCTCACATGCCAAACTATGAATCAGACATTCTACTCCAAGATTTCATTTGTTAGAATACTTGAATTCAATTTTGAAGGACTCTGAGAAGCCATCTCAACCATTTCTACAGAGAATTGTTAAATTGTTTTTTTATTTATTTTTATTTTAAAGAGAACTTTATTTTAATGAATTTTATTTTAAAGAAATAAAACAAGGAACTCTTCTACACTGTTGGTGGGAGTGTAGACTGGTGCAGCCACTGTGGAGGTCAGTCTGGAGATTCCTCAAAAAGCTGGGCATGGAAGTCCCATTTGACCCAGCTATTCCGCTTCTAGGCATATTTCCAGACGAACTGAAAACATCGTACCACAGAGATTTATGTGCACCCATGTTTATAGCAGCACAATTTGTAATAGCCAGATCTTGGAAACAACCTAAGTGCCCATCAACTGAGTAATGAATAAAAAATTTGTGGCATTTTTATACAATGGAGTACTACTCAGCTATAAAGAATGATCACATCGAGGTATTTATAAATAAATGGACATGACTTGAGACCATTCTCTTAAGTGAAATAAACCAAACTCACAAGGGTAAATACCATATAGTCGTCTCCCTAGTATGAGATTTGAAAAAGTATATAAGACTTTATGGTAAGCATGAGTCCCCATCTCATAGCTTTGAAGTCTTCCAATGTTTTCAATCATCAGTTGGAATGGTTTTATCCTGTTTTGTTTGACTATATCATGTGTGATGATATGAACAGCTGTTTTGAAGAAAACAAAACATTATGACAGCTATTGCTGATTTAATATCATCCTTCTTAGAAGTCCTACCATGCTTTTTTTGTTCTACTACCATTGGCTCTATCTATCACATTGTGTCTTATTGGAATTTGAATATGTGTGATAGTTTAAACAAAAAAAATTTTTTTATCGAAAATGAGATATTATAGTACCCATTGATCATTTTCTGTTATTCAGTTCAGAAAGCCCCATAATTGTTTCACTCTATGCATGGCTTTATACTATTGTGTTATGTTTGATATTATTGTATTTGAAACTATGCTCAACTATAGCAGAGTAAGAGATATGGTGTTAGCTACTGTTGATGTCCAGTTGTCTTAATGTAAAATACTGTGTTGCCTATGTTGTCCTGTTCTGATCTGCTCTGTACTGCCCCCTTTTGTTTTATTCTCTTTCAAATAAAAGAAAAAGAAATAAAACAAAAGAGAATATAACAAAGTATAGCAGAACAGAGCAATGCAAGGAAGACAGCACTTCACAACCAGACAACCAGACATTAACAGTAGCTACCATAATGTCGCTTTTTTCAAAATAGTTGAGCATACCTTCACAGACATTAATATCAAACATAACAATGTAGTTTAAAACCATTCAAAAGAATGAAAGCATTACCGGACTTCAAAACCAAATAACAGGAAATGAACAATGGCTACTATATCTCATTTTCCTCCAAAAATTTGTCTATACCATCACACATAATAAAGTCAAATAAACCACAATAGAATAGAACCAAGCAAAGCAGAAGAACAGAAGCATGGTAAGACTTCAAAGCAAGATGATAGTAAATCAGAAATGGCTACCATAATGTCTTGTTTTCTTCAAAGTAGATGTTATTCATCACACATAATAAAATCAAACAAAACAGAATAAAACCAAATGAATGAAAGCATTATAATACTTCAAAGCAATATAATAGGAAACCATGATTACCATAATATCTCCCATTATACTCAAAATAGCTGCCTCTACCATCTGACAGCATAGAATCTAAGAAAACAAGACAGAACAAAGCCAGACCTAACACAATTGTGTAAACAATGCAAGAGTTCAAGATAAGAAAATAAGAAGTTGACAGTAATTTCCACATATCCCTCCCAGGTATTTCCTCCCCTTTGTTCTTACATTACCTATTTTACTTTTGGATACCAGTAACTCCTTCTGTTTCTTATGCTAGGGTTCACATGTATGAGTTTGAACTGTTTGGGCCATGAACATGATCTCCATTTGCATCCATTTACCTACAGCAACCTTGATAGTATTCTACTTTATAGCTGGATAGCTTCCCACTGTGTGAAAATACCATATCTTTCTTATCCATTCTGCAGTTGATGGGCCAGCTAATCTTGCTTTTTTTTGGTCTCCTGTCACATGAAACAATTGTTTTCTCTCCTTTGATTTTCAATCTATCAGTTTCCTTTCAAGTTAAATGTGTTTCTTGTGTACAGTGTATCAATGGATCTTGTTTCTTGATCTACTCTCCCTGTGTTTCTTTTTATCGCTGACCTGAGGCCATCTACATTAATGGCTACAACCAGCACACATTGGTTTGTCTCTGCCATGCTATTCTCCTGTTGTTGGCCCTGCACTTTCCCCTTCATTCAATTGCCTGTCTTGTTTGGTGACCCTCCTCTGCTGCTGTTCCTGGAACCATAGTCAGCTTTATCTCTCTCTAGAATATCCTTTAGCACTCTCTGTAGGGTTGGTTTGATAGTCATGAATTCCTTCAGTTGTTCTTTATTATGGAAGTATCTTATTTTTCCATCAATTTTTAAAGATAGTTTTGCAGGGTAAATCAATGTGGCTTGGAAGGTGTTTTCTTTTGGGGTTTGAAACACTTCACTCCAAACTCTTCCTGACTTGATGGTTTGTGTTGACAAGTCTGCTGTGATTCCAATTCATTTTCCTTTATAGGTGATCTGTTTCTTTTCTCTAACACCTTTTAACATTCTATTCTTATGCTGAATTTCTGGGATCTTGATTATTATATACCTGTGTGTAGATTTACTTTGGTTATGGTAGTTGAAGTTCTACATGCCTCACTTATCTGCATGCAAGATCCACTTCCTATGTTTGGGAAGTTTTCTTCTATTACTTCTTCATTTTAATTTCATTTTAATTTTCATTTTAATTTCATTTGTATTGACCCTGCTTCTTCACCAACACCTATCATTCTTAAATTATGCTTTTTTGCATCATCTTGTAGCCATTGAGTTATTTACTGATTCCATGTTGTTTTTAAAAGATCTTTCCTTTTATAATCACTAGCTGCAATCCTGTCTTCAAAGTTTGAAAGTTCAGTCTCTTTCCAGCAGTTTTGCCAGCTTTCGATTGAATTTTTAGTTTCTCACATCTCTCTTTGAATCTGTTTCATGCATTGTAATTTCTTTCTACATTTGTTCAGGATTTCCATCACTTTCCTATGCTCTTCTTAATTGTCTCTGTCTTCTTTAGACCTTTTGAACAATTCTTCAGTTATGTTCATGATTTCTTCTTTTATCTGAAACATTATTTCTGATTTGACTAATTTTACAATTTCATGAATTTGTTTCCTTACTTCAGTTGCTATCCTCTCAGAGATTTCAAGTGAGTGACTTCCGTTTTCTTCCATTACTGTATCTCTCAGACTTATTCTGTGTGGGCTAGAAGTCTCAGTTTGCCTTTTGCTCCTTTGTATTGACATTCTTCTGGGTTCCTCAAGCTGGTTGTGGGGCTCTAGGCACTTCCCATGTTGGCAGCCCCTAGGCAGTGTAGGGGGATAAGACAGGCACCTGGGTTATTCTAATTCCCAATTTACAGGGAGATAGCATGGAGAAGGCTTCTCTAGACCTATGCAGCTAAACCGTGGCTTTGCTGATGATCAGGGGTGCATGGAGGTGGGATTTCTTCTCTCCGCCATGTGTCTACACTGTGACTCCCATGATGGTGGCAGACACATAGGAATGTGTTCATCTGGTTCTGCTAGTGGGTGATGGCTGCCTGAGGGAACCAAGGGCCTCCAATGATGGTCTACAGATGCACAAGGCTTACCTGGTTGTGTGTCCCTGCTCCTTCTGGCTGCCTACCAGAAGGAGCCTTTTGTTGGCAGCTTCCTGAGGGTGAAGGTGAATCTGCTGGTTCTCTCTGCTCATGCTGGCTGCCTGCAGGACATAGTCTTTTAGTGGTGACACACAGCAGGCAGAAGTGGATCTGTCTGTCCCCTTTGACCTGCATTGGGAACATGGAAGAAGGGGTCTTCCAGTGGTGGTGCTTGGCAGGCAGAGGCAGATCTGGTTCTCTCTGCCTGCACAGGGTGTGCAGGGGAAACAGACTTCTAGTAGTGGTGCCCAGCAAGCAGAGAGGAATTGTTAAATTTGTCCAGGAGCTGAACATATAAAAATGTAACCTAATATTAAAATGGCTTTCTACCTTCAAGAAATACTTTTTCACAAATGACCAAGTCTCAAGCAAAAGTCATAGCAGTTGACTTTTCAGCCAGTCACAAGCTGGACACTGCCAAAATATGTCAAAATAATGCAAATAGCTAGCTGTAGCTAGGCTGTTTCTATGTGCAAACTTTTTTATGGTCCATAAATTCTCCTGCCCACTTTGCTGGGTGGAGATCTTGGGAGCTGCCCAATTTATAGTTTCTGTGTGCAAGTACACTCTAAATTTAAATTTTCTAAATTTATCTTTTAATAGGTTATTAGAGGACAATCTTCCTTTTACCCTATTCTACATATAAACACCTTCTTCCACTTTATGGACAGAGGTCACAGATGATTTTCTTGACACCTTGGTATGGAACTAACTTTATTCTACTTAAAGACATCCTAATGGTTAGAAAACTCTTGTTGTCCCCGTATTTGATCTTAAGTTGTATGTCATAATGAAGCCAAGCATAAAGAAAATAGGGAAATGAAAGGACCAGGGAAAAAATCCAGTAATGAACACAATCAGGGAGTCTGAAGTGGAAGGGGAGGAAAGTCCTTTCCTTATCAGCATGGAGGGCTTTGCCTCAGCATCCACAACCCTCCATCCCGTCTGCCCTACCTTCACCAGTGAGGTAGCCAGGCTTGCAAGGCTGTGCTGCAGAATCTTGCCTCTTTGAGTGCCCTCCACTCTTTGTTCCCCTGTCCACTTCTTCAAATGGTTCAAAAGTGAGAACATTAAAATCCTTTCCTGTCATGTATAAGCAGCTATGTATACATGTATGTGTGCACCTGTATGAGATGCAGTGGAGAGAGACTTGGTCCAGTGTTCTCTGTTATCACTGAGATTGCTGAGGGAGGCTGTTACATGGGACCATGTGTTTTTTGTTATCTTGGGTACACAGCAGTGCTTTCTTGATGAGAGCTCCAAATGCAACTCATGGCTCATCTGGAATCACTCTGTTAGCCATTTGGTGCTGAAAGGAAAGGACATTTGTCTGGGCCTTGTCACTTGCATGCTCCCTCCTGGGATGGGCTGGTGTTGAATATGAGCGTAGAGCAGACAGACTCAGCAAAACAAGACCATCCAGTTAAGAGGGAAGATTGGGCTGCTGGAAGAGTAAATATGCAGGCTGCCCTCTTGCTGCTCTCCTGGTATGTCCTGCCCAGCCTAGGGGCAGCTGGTCCCCAGAGGAGACTTCAGTGTCCCTCAGAGTGCTGCAATTATGATTAGAATGTGGGTTCTCTGTTATTGGGAGGTATTCAGGCTGGGTGTGAATAGTTCAGGATGCTACCTCTGTAGGCTACTAACACTGGCCAAAGTGTGTGGCTCCTGTAGGTGTTCCTGATACCTCTTGTGATGCCTGCATGTCTCAGGGAAACCTCCTCAGATGCTGCAAGCTAGAGCAGACTGTTTTCATCACACTCCACCCTTCTCAGACCACAGTTTGGGAGCTGATGTATGGCAAGTTTAGTTGGGCAAGGCTGGATTAAACATTAATGTAGCTGTAACCATCACCCATGGGAGAAAGCTTTAGACAGAGCTCTGTGGTTTTCCCAGGCTGAGGAGTGGTGACTAGCAGTCATGGCTCAGTTTGGCCAGATTCTGGCTGAAATAGGTGACTTCAGTCGCTTCCAGGTACATTTATTGATCCTGGTGAGTATCCCCAACTTCCTATTTCCCTTCTATATGTTTGGCCAGGTTTTTATGGTCCTGGATGAGGCCCACCACTGTTCCGTGGCCTGGGTCCAGAACTGCACTTTGAACCTGAGTGCTGCCGAGCAGCTGAACCTGAGTATCCCTCTGGATGAGGCGGGCCAGCCCGAGTCCTGCCTCATGTTCCGGCCACCCCCCGACAATGCCAGCCTGGAGGACATCCTCAGCCACCACTTCAATGAGACACAGCCTTGTGAGACTGGCTGGGACTACCCTGAGCACAGAGCCCTCTCCCT
>PVJX010024322.1:0-28220 GCA_004027295.1 Dolichotis patagonum | reverse complement strand
TGCTTGAAAGAAACCAAAGATAGACTATCAAAAATTGAACACAGGCTTGCAACATGGGGTCATGAAAGGGAAGATCTCTTAAAAATAACAAGGGAGCAGGCAGTAAAGATACAAAGACTGGAAGATGACAAGAGGATCTATAACTTAAGAATAAAGTATGTGAATGAAGAAGCAGGAATCAAACCAGAGGAATTACAAAGGCTATTCACAGCAATTATTAAGGAAAATTTCAAGCATAGAAAAAAGAAATGATATGCAGATGTATGAAGCATACAGAACTCCAGCCACCTACAACCCAAACAGAGCTACACCCAGACACATAATAGTGATGATCCCAGAAATTCAATATAAGAACAAAATATTAAAAGCCATCAGAAAAAAGAAACAGATCACTTATAAAGGAAAACCCATCAAAATCACATGAGACTTCTCAACAGAGACCATCAGGTCAAGAAGAGCTTGGAGTAAAGTAATTCAAGCTCTGAAGGAGAACAATCTCCAGCCCAGATTGATGTATTCTACAAAACTCTCTCTAGAAATTAATGGAGAAAAAAGATGCTTCCATGACAAAGAGGCACTAGGAGAATTTGTGACCTCCAGTCCAACCCAGAAAAAATACTAAAGGATATTTTAGGGAGAGAGAACAAGAATATGAGCATTTCAGGAATAGTGGCAGAGAGGCCTCAGTGAACGAGGCAGACAGTGGAGTGGAAGACAAAAATAGACGATCAATGGCAGAAAAATAGAATAGCAGAAATGAGGCAGAGAAGATAGGCTATAATCTCTAGTATAGTGGGCCTTGAAATACTAACAGAGAGAAACACAAGCAGAGTAGATCAGGAGATAGGGTCCATTGAGCTGCTCTATATAGGGAGGCAGTGAGACCCAAAACAAACAGTGCACCCCATGGGAGTGAAAGGGGAGGAATTGTCTAAAAAAGGAGGCAGAGGATACTGTTAATGGGGTAACAAGATTTAAAATTTACAATATTCTCACCACTCTGCTTGGATGGATTGTGTGCTGTTCCAGTTGGTCTACCTACACTAGACTTGAGGACATGGTCAGCTATCCCAAAAATAAGAGGACATATTATGGTAATCACCCCTAATTTTCCTATCAACTTAACCTGAAGCCTTTTATAGCTTATACTGTCTTATTATGACTGATCTTATTTGAATCTGGTTTGTTAGATTACTACTTTGTATTGACTGATCTTATTTAAAACTGTTGTGATGGATAGCACCAAGTCTAAGAGCATAGGCAACTACACTGATGATAATAAGATTCACTAAGATACCCACTCTGGTCTGACTATCACTTGCTTTTGAAGTCTTATAATGTCTTTAATGCTTTGTTTTTATTAATGTTGTTATATACGGCTGAGACACCATGGTAACCATTGTAGATCACCTTGTATTGTGGTTTTGTGTGACTTTTCTGCCTCATGCTTTTCTAGGAATTGTTTTATCTTGCTTTGTTTTCTTTTTCCAGCTAATATAGAAATGATAGATATACATGTAGAGACTCACGCATGTGTAGAGCTTAAAAACAGCTTACGAGAACAACTATATAACACATGTTGAAATAAACAACTACCTTGAAGAAAAAGAGACACTACAATACCCAGTGCGGATTCCATAATGTCATGATGTGAGGTCCAGCAAAACTATCACTTTTCGTTCAAAGTGATCTTAGCTTGCTTTGCCTTGTCTAAGTTCAATACACATTAAGGTATGGACAGCTGTTTTGAGGAGAATGAGAGACACTATGACAGCCATTCATGGCTTCCCTAATGTCTGGTCTTGAAGACCTGTAATGTCCCCCTCGTCCTGCTCAGATCAATTCCATACTAGATTGTTTCATGTGAATTCCCTATATGTGACAATCTGGAAAACTATTTGGAAGAAAACAAGAGTCAATATGATAGTGAGTGAATATCTCCAATTGTCTTTGAAATTTATGTCTTACATTGCTGTCTTGTGATCCGCATTGCTGTGTTTTGTTGTGTTTAATTTTACCCTATTGATATAATTGCATGTATATTTGAGTGGGTAAGATGGATGACCATATTGTTTTTGTCAGATCGTGGAGCAGAACTGTTAACAGTCTCACTGATTGAATGTCTACTTTACATGTTTTAACTTTGTAATTCGAACAACTATTTCAAAGAAGTCAGTATGTAATTAGTCAAGTAATAATTTCTTAGGTTTTATTGTTGTTGTACTCCTCCTTTTTTCCTTGAAATACTGTTTTGTCGCTACCCTTTATTCTGTTTTATTTTGTTTTGTTTTTTTCCTCTTTAAATAAAAAAAAACCAAAATATCCAATCTACAGAAAAGTATAGAAATACTCAAGATACTAGAAAGTCACAATAAGAATAGAATATTAAAAGCTGTAAGAGTGAGCAAATCATCTATAAAAGAAAACTCATAAGAATCATAGTGAATTTGCCAGGGGTGGTAGTACATGCCTGCAATCCCAGACTTGAGAGGCTGAGGTGGGAGGATTGTTTCAAGTTCAAGAACAGCTTCAACTACAAAGTGAACTCAAGGCCAGCCTGAATGCCTGAACTGAATAGTAAGATCCTGTCTCAAACAGACAAAGAAAAGAATTACCACAAAATTCTAAAACAAATCTTCATGTCAAGGACAGCTTGGAGTGAAATCTTACAAGGCCTAAAATAACCCTCCAACCCACATTGATGAACCCCAAAAAAGGACATTTCAAAATTGAAGGATAAATGAAGTAATTCTACAGTAAAGGGCATCTGTGAAAATTCAATAAAACCAAATCACCACACCAAACTTTTTTGCAGGATAGTCTAGAAAGAGATAACAAGTACTACATCTCCATGAAACCAACAGAATGAATCTACCTGCAAGAAAAATGAGTAAATAGAATGTAAAAATAACAAGGCAAATGAGTAAACAGAATGAAGTCAATAACAGAAAAATAACATGAGAAAAAGAAGTCAATATATATCATTTATAATCATCAAAATTAATGGTCTCAGTTAACCAATGAAAAGACACAGGATAACAAAGTGAAACAAGTGGCAGAAGCCAACAATATGCTATATACAAGGAACACAATAAATTAAAAAATCATTCAAATACTGAAAGTCAAAGATAGAAAGCAATATTCCATAGGAGATGGTCCTGGAAAAAAGCAGTTTTCACTCTTGTATTTCCAGAAAAAATGAATTTCAGCCTAAGATTGATTAGGGGTACAAAAAAGGTCACTACATTCTTGAAAAAGAAACAATCCAAGAGGAAGAAATAACAGTCATAAATAGATATGCAGCAAACTACAGTTCACTCAAATATAAGAAAACAAATATTAAGGGACATGAAGAAATCAAATAAGCTCTAATCCAATTGTATTGGCAGATCTCAATATCACATTGTCACAAATAGACAGATCAAATATACAAAAAAATCAACAACAAATATTAGAACTGAACCAAACTAAAAAAAATGGACTTAGTAGATGTCTACAGAGTGTTCCATCAGAATGCACATTCTTCTCAACTGCACTTGGGATTTTTTCCACAATAAACCATACACTAGCTTATAGAACCTGTATAATTAAATACAAAGTAATTGAAATCATGCAATACATATTATGAGGCCATAGTGCAATGAAATCAGAAATCAATGTTAAAAGAACCAAAAAGATATTCATCAACAGATCTCCTGAACAAAAAATGAGTCACAGATGAAATTAAAGAAATAAGGCAGCTTCTACAGTTAAATGAAAAACCCGAATACAACATACTGGATCTTATGGGATACAATGAAAACATTCCTTATGAAGGAAATTTAGCAATGTATACTGAAACAGAATGAGCACAAGTAAACAGCTTAATGTTGAACCTCAAGCTTCTAGAAAAAGAACAAGTCAATCGCAAAGTTCATACAAGGGAGGAAATTATAAAGATCAGAGTAGAAATTAATGCAATGGAGACAAAGAAAACAATAAAAAGAATCATATGATTGAACAATGGGTTGTTTGCAAGATTAAATAAAATTTACAAACTCTTAGACAACACTATCAAAATATATAAATAAAAGACTCAAATCCATACAATTATGAATGAAAAGGGTGATATCACAACAAGCCCTTCAAAAATGCAGAAAAAACATCTATACCTAATTGGAGAATTTGTACTCTACTATGATGTATAAAACAGAATAAATGGACAGATTACTAGACACATATGAATTAGCAAAGCTGAATTAAGAAAATATAAAAATCCTAAATAAATCAATGAAATCACAGAGGTAATTTAAAAATTACCAACGAAGAAAAAGCCCAAGGTCTGACAGATTCACCACTGAATTATACAAGAGATTTAAAGAATATCTAATACCACAACTTCTCTAACTCTTTAACAAAATTCAAAAGGGAAGTAATACCCCCAAATTCATTCCTGGAAGCGAGTACTATCCTGATATCAAAACCAGAGAAGTACCCAACTAGGAAAGTGAACTACAGGCAAAGCTTTCTAATGAATATAGGTGCTAAACTCCTCAGCAAGATACTGGGAAACAGAATGCAGCAAATCCTCATGATTGTACACCATGACCAAGTTGGATTCATCCCAGTGATGCAGGGATATTTCAACATACATAAATCAATAAATGTAATACACCATATTAACAAAGTCAAGAACAAAAATCATATGATCATCTTTTTTATTTAAAGAAAAAAGAAAGAAAAACAAGACAAAATAGAAAAAAGGGTAGAAGTAATACAAAATTCCAAAGAAAAATATTAACAGTAAGAATCTCTAGTTGATAAGTTACATATTGTCTTCTTAGTTGTTCAAGTTACAAAATCAAAGCATACAAACTGGACAATCAAACACTGACAGTGTAAACCATTCTGTTCAGTGATCTAATGGAAACTTAGTAATATGTTCCTCTATCTTACACACTTAAATATCCATATAGTATATGCAGAAAAATCCTTGCACAAAGTTTAGCAACCATTCATGATAAAAAATTTTTACAGAAAATTGGAATTGATGGTCTTTAACTCAACCTGATAAACACCATCTATGACAAATCAACATGCAACATCATACTAAATGGAGAAAAACTGAAAGCTTTCTCTCTAAAATCAGGAACAAGACAAAGATATTAATTGTCTCCACTCTTATACAACATAGTTCTGGAAAATGTAGCCAGAACAATTATACAAGAGAAAGAAATTAAATCAGTAATGTTATAGAAAGAAGAAGTTGAATTATTGTTATTTATGGATGGCATAGCACTGTATATAGAATACTCCAAATACTGCTAGATTTAATCAGCCAATTCAGTAATACAGCTGGATACAAAGTCAATACTCAAAAGTCAATAGCCTCCCGGTACATGACTTAAAAACTGATTCAGAGATAAACTAGAGGAACATCACATTTTATAGGAGCACCCTAAAATAAAAGGAAACACCTAGAAATAAATCTAATGAAGAATGTAAAAGACATCTACATTAAAAAATTCATAGCGCTCTGAAAAAAGAGATAGAAGAGGATATCAGAAAATGGAAAGGTATTTCTTCATCTTGGGTAAGAATAACAAATATAGTGAAAATTGCCATTCGTCCAAAATAGCTATACAGATTTAATGCAATTCCTATCAAAGTTCCAACAGCATATCTCACAGAATTAGAGAAAATATTCCTAAAATTCATATGGACACAGAAAAGATCTAGAACAATAAAGTCAATTCTGGGCAACAAAGGCAAGTCTGGGGGCATCACAATCCCTGAGTTGAAATTATACTATAAAACTACCATGGCAAAGAAGTGTGGTACTGGCAAAAAGCAGACAAATTATACATGGAACATATTAAAGATGCAGAAATAACTCCAGATATATTGAACCTCCTTGTATTTCAGCAAGATGTCAAGCACTTTCACTGGAAAAAACATAGCATATATAATTAACAGTGCTGGAGTTACTGGCTTTCTACATGATGAAGATTAAAATTGCACTCATCATTTACCATACAATGAACAAAAATAGAAATGAATAAAAGATCTAAATATTAAAACCAAAATATTAAATCTACTGAAAGATAGAATAGGTAGAACTCTTCAAGAAACTGCTACAGGCAAAGAATTTATGAAAAATTATCACAAGAAATCAACAACTCAGATCTCATCTTATTAAAATGTTTTGCACAACAAGAGAAGTCACAAACAGAATGAAGAGTGAACCCACAGTGTGGGAAAATATTTTATCAGCTGTTCTTCAGACAAAGAATTACCATCTAGAATATATGAAGAACTAAAAAAACCCAGACACACCCCCCCAAATTTAAATACCCTATCCAAAACATGGGCACCTGAAATGAATAGACACTGCTCAGATAATGAAATAGAAATGGTAAAGAATATATGAAACAGTGTTCCACATCATTCATCATTGGTGGAATGTGAATTGTAACAATATGAAAATTTCATCTCACCACAGGAAGAATGGTTATTGTCAAGAAATCAAGGAATAACAAATGCTGTTGGGGTTGTGGGGAAAATATAACCCTTGTTCACTGTTGATGAGAGTGTAAAATGGTACAACCATTGTGGAAATGAGCATCTTATTTGATCTAGATACTCTCCTTTTTCATATCTTCCTGAAAGAATTAAAGACATCATATCTGAGCAATACATACACAATCCTTTTTATAGCAGTACCAATAGCAAAATCTTGGAAACAGCCCTAATACACATCAATTGCTGAATGAAGAAAATCTGTTTTTTTAATACAATGGAGCTCTACTGAGCCAAATAGCAGGATAAGTTTCAGATACTTATAGGTAAATGGATGTGCCTTCAGACTATAATCTTAAGTGAAATACATCAGCACACTTATGTAAATACCACAGTGTTTCTCTGGTGTGAGTTACTGGAAGTGTAAGTAAGGTCCAAAGAGTACAGCAGATACTGTAAAATTAGAGCAAAATGTTTGAATGGAAAGGGTCACAAGGGAGGTGGGAAGGGGAAATGAAGAGAAAATTAATAAAAATGGGAAAGAGGAAAAAAATGGAAACAAGGCTTTTGTAAATAAGGAAGGTAAGAAAGTTTAAAGGAAAGGTAAGAAAATGGAAAAAAAGAATGAAGCTATAACATGTACAAGTATTAATTCCCTAAGATGAATGTGATCATTATGTATGCCTAAAACGAACTAACAAACATCTTTTTGTTCCAAAAAGAAAAAAGAAATTTGAATTGCCTATTCTGATGCTAATGGTAGAGAAAGTGCTACAAGTAAAGAAAACAACAGGACAATATCACTGAGGAACACATAGGCAAAAATTTCTCCCCAAAATTCTAACAAATTAAACACTAAAGCACATTAGAAAGGAAATGTCATGCATCATGTTTAAATAGAGCTTGTGACTGATGTGCAAGAATTGTTCAACATGTAAAAATATTTATATGAAATGTACTTCACTAACAAAATGATATATAAGGCACAAATAGTCTCAGTAGATGAAGACATAAACGTCTGGAAAAATCCAACTTATTTCCATCATTAAAATGCAATAATTAGGTTTAAAGGAAATTTCTTCCACACAATTAATGCCATATATGACAAGCTTACACTTAACATTAATTATATGAAATGGCAAAAAAGTTAAATCTTTTCTTATTTACAATAAAGAATAACCCAAATGTGCTCAAAATAACCATTTGTATTTAATATAATACTGGAAATCTGAGACAGAACCACTAGGTGATGAATAGAAATAAGAGGTATTGAAATTTGAAAAACAAGTAGTAATTGTTTTTGTTTGCAGATGACATGTGTGTACAGTAGAATAAAAGATGTACAGAATAGTCAGCTACATCCAAAACTTCCACTGTCCTAAACCTATGTTCATGTAGGATTTTTCACACATGACTGAGATTGCCCTTCAAGTCATGAGGGTTCCTCCTATGTGAACTAAATTGTAACTCAAGTCACAAGGATTCAATCTAAGTATTGAAACCAGACCTGAGATAATAATCAAGCAGACCCTAAAAAACATCAGTTATTTCTTAAAAATTGTCTTCCTGCTTTTGTGGGTTGGTTAGTCTGAACTCCTACATCACCGTGTGTCCACCATATCAATTCAAGTTGGAAAACTTTGCCTATTTGCTCTTTTCTTGTTGGGAGACTGGCTCATTCTTTCTAAGAGCTGTGCACTTCCTTATTTTCTCTTATTTTGAATTAAAGCTTTTTTCAGCAGATTAATGCTTTAGATTTAATTTCATTATCACTAATGCCTACACTATCTACTGACAATGTAGCACTTAAAAACCTCCAAATAGTTGGAAAATGTTATGGGTACCATTGCATGGTAAGAATTTTCTCTACAATACCACTGAGAATGTTTCCTGCTCCTGAGATTTTATCTTTATTCAGTTTGATCTCTGCATCTACTCTCCTAGCCACTACACATGAAGATTCACAAAATTAATGTTCCCTACATTTTCAGAAGTTTAATAGAGCTTATGGAAATTCACATTTGGGATATTAGATCCTTGTGCTCCTGATGCAAGAAATTCAAAGTGAAGATCTCAGGGTGATTGCAATCTCACATCAAATTGCATTGCAAAGAAACAATGGAGAAGAATTTCCCATAATTATTCAAACTTCTCTTTCAATAGTGTAAAAGTTTATGGTCTATTCTTGGTTGTAGGCAAGGTTCAATTTCCTACTGATGTTGTCTGAGGAAGCACAAATGACAGTATGAGATTTATAGCTCTATAATTCAAATACATTGGGTAAGCATTGATTCCCCTATGAAGATCATTTATATGCAAGGTAGAAGATGGAGTGGAAAGGCTACAGGTTCCTCCATGGTGAGTGAAGCTCACACTGTCATTAAGTGTCTGAAACCTGGGTGAGATATTCAAAATCCAGAATTTTGTAAGTGTGGAGTATGAGCAAAGAATAAATATTTAATGGGTAGCCCAGGTGACTGAGGTGCATATGGTCTCTGGATCGTAGAGTTTGAAGTGCCGTCTAAGTAAGATAAAAGACACATATTTAGCCAAAAGAACTACCATCTTAAAATTTTTTATGAGTACACAACTATTTTAATTTTATGGAAAAAACATAAAACAAAATTTCATAACAATATAATAGAAGAGCAATAGTTAATATATAAAATGCTGTTATCTTTAAAGTAGTTGCTCAGGGTACAAGATATACACATACAAATTTCTCCAATATTAGATAAAAACTTTTCTTTTTAATGAACTGTGAGCCACTAATGGCATACCTGACCTGCACTTTTTCTCTTCTCCCAAATGTCCATTTCCCTTTCACCCATCCTAGCTCCTTTTTCCTTTGGAACAATTTCTTCCTGCTTCAAAATATCTATTATACATTTTAGACTTTATTTACTCTTTCATTCTCTCATACCAGGGAATCAATATATTTACACATGTGAGTCTGATATATTTCACTTATGAATATGGCTTCAAGTCACATCCATTTACCTATAAACATCTCCAGTTTATGCTTCTTTAAGGATGAGTAGTACCTCAATGTACAAAAATACCACAATTTTTCATTTATTTTTATTTTAAGGAGAGTAAAATCAAGCAAAATGAAACAGAATAAAGCCAGTGAAAACAAACTAGTGTAAGTTACACAGGACTTTAAAAAAATAGGAAATCAACAATGGCTACCATAATGCCTCTTGTTTTCAAGATAGCTTCAGAGACCTTCAGACATCTTAAAAACCAAACAAAAGAGAGTAGAACCAACAAGAACAAAAAATGAATGCAATAAAGGACTTCAAAACTAGACAATAGTAAATCCAAAATGGCTACCATAATATATCTTGTTATCTTTGAAATAGCTACCCATGCCATCAGATATAATAAAATCAAACAAAAAACCAAAATAAAACCCAATCACCCAAATAAATAAAAATGAAATAGAACTTCAAAACAAGGTAATAGGGAATTAACAATCACTACCACCTTCAGAAGGAGATCCCCCATAGATGCTACATTGTGTACTGTTAACCTCTGAATAGATTATCAGACTCCTGGCTTTAGACCTGCAAAGTTAGTGAAACACTAATCACTACAAGCATTAAGCTGCACTTCATCTCAATAACTATCATTGTAGCCTGTTTATCTGTGGATTAACCAGTCACTTACAGATAGGGGGTGGCTTTTCTTGTTTCCCAGGCTGAGTGCTAGAAGGAACTGGTATCTAGCTGTCCTCACAGTAGATTGTGCATGGTGCTGACTCACAGGGAGGGCTTACATCTTAGGTACTTTTTGTTATGGTCTCCCACAGTCTATAAATATGTGCTGACTCAGAAGAAAAGGCTGCCATCTTACTCTCCTCCTAGCAGCCTACAAATGACACCAATTCACAAGGAGGAGTTGCTTCTTGGTGACTTCTTGTTCTTTCCCCACACAGTCCAATAATGATGGTGACTTACAGAAAAAAGCTGGCATCTACCACACCATTTTTATAAATTCCTCAATTGATGGGCATTTGGGTTGCTTTCAAGATCTGGCTATTACAAATTGTGCCTCTATAAGCATGGGTGCACATATATAGTTGCAGTATCATGTTTTTAATTATTCTGGGAAGATACCCAGAAGGAGAATAGCTAGGATGAATGGGACTTCTAATTACAATTCATTGAAGAGACTCTACACTGATTTCCAGAAGAGGTGTGCAAATCTATACTCCCACCAACAGTGGAGAAGGGTGTCTTTTCCTCCACAGTCCCTCCAGCATTTGTTATTGGTTGATATCTTGACAGTAGTCATTCTGGGGTGAGATGGAATCTCTTTTGTTTTACTTACAATCTTTCACATTACAAGTGATGTTGAAAATTTTTTCATCTATTTACTATTTATATTTCTTCATCTGAGAAGTGTGTATTCATCTCAGATGCCCATTTTTTGAGTTTCTGAATTTAGGATGTTTGATGTTATTTTCCAAATCTTTATATGTTCTAGGTAGAAGCCTTCTGTCTGAGGGCCAAATGGTTAAAATTTTTTTCCCACTCTGTGTGTTGTTTTTTCACTCTGTTACTTTGACATTTTTCTTGCTCAAAATACTCCCTCTCAATTTGACTTATTTCACCCTTATTGATAATTTCTTCAGCAATTCTGAAGGTTACATTTCACCAGTGTCTTTTGTTGTGTTGTTCTGGTTGTCTCAGTATTCTGAATGCATTCAAAATATTTACTTTTCATGGTCATTTTCATTTTCAGAAAGAATCAATTTATACCATGTCAGATTCAGTGAATAAGGTACACAAGAACATACTGTAATGTTGGCATTGGATGACACATGGCAGTGATATACACCATATTTTTAAAATTACACTTTAATACATTTTAAAAATGTAAGTATCTATAGTTTATTTCAATCACACCTCATATATGTATATTAAAATAACTACAAGAGCAAATTTTAAATTTCATCACCACGAAAAATAACTACATGAAGTTATGCACACATTTAACTAGTTTAATTTAGATAATCCATAATGTATACATATCTGAAAAGATTCTGAGGTATATTTCTATGACATTTATATATATATATATATATATATATATATATATATATATATATGTACAATTTTGTCAGTTGGGATAAACAAAACATAAGAAAACAAAATAAAAATAAAGTAAGATACTACAGCATACATAGTAAAATGTTAGGAATCTAAAACACTAAATGCTAATGATAATGTGAAGTAATATCAGCTTTCACTTCTCGTTCATTGGTAGTATTGGTAGTGGGAACTCAAAAATTTACAGCCACTGTGGAACATAGTTTGGCAGTTTCTTACAAAGTCAAACCCAGGCTTTCCTTAATACCCAGCAGTCAAATTTTCTGTTATTTAGCAGAGTTCAATAAAATCTCATGCTCACATTACACTCTGTATGCAGGTATTTTTAGCAGTTTTAATCATAATTGCCAAAGCTTAGAAGCAACAAAGATGTCCTTCAGTAGATGAATGGCGTACATTCATACTGCAGAATATTATTTGGCAATACAAAGAAATGAGTTATCAATTTAGAAAAAGATATGCACAAACAATAAATTTATATTGTCAACTGAAAGAAGCCTATCTAAAAGGATATATATTGCATGATTTCAATTAGATGGCCTTCTAGAAAAGGCAGAACAATGAAAAGGATAAAAAAGTCAGAAGTTGTAATGGAACATGTGGAAGATAGGAAGAAGGATATTATCAGGTTTGGACAAAAAATTTTTAGGTGAGTGAATCTGTTCTGCATGATTTTGTTAATGGTGGAAACATGTAATTACATACCTGTGACAACTCACATAGTGTAGAACACAAAAAGGAATTCTTAGTGTGATTATGGAATTAAATTAATCATAATTACCCGTTCATCTCTTGTAACAATTATGCAATACTGCCACAACATGTAAATCATAGGGAAAATTTTGTATGAGCAGGATGAAAGGGGAATGTGGGCACTCGCTATACAAAAAAGGTAAGAAAAATAGCATGAAAATATTAGATAAGGAACATAGTATGAGCAAGGGCACAATGTATGTTATAGATACTGACAATTTAATGCACATTTTAAAAATTTTTTAAAAAGATAAGAAAACTGATGTTGGGTCAAATTTTGAAGGAACTTTAATAAAAAGAATAAGAAATTTGACTTACATTTAGTAGGTTTTAGAGGTTTATGAACAATAATTTGTCACTGTAACTTTCTTCAATGAAAATCTCTCCTTTGAAATCTCATTATTTTAGTTTAGAATATTTTCTCCAAACAATGCAGATGGATTCATAATACACATACATATAACTTAATTTTTCAAAATAGGATATTCGATTACTAGGGAAATAATTATTTTCTTAAAAATAAAATAAAGCTTCTATTGAATAATCTGAAAGCTCAAAACATTTCTGTAAAATACTGTGAACAATATTTATTTGTAATATTAACAAATATCATCATGTATTTTTGGTGCAATTTGTAACAATTTTAAGTCTTTCCAAACTACCAAAAGTGAAAGTTAATCTACTGCAGATTATATTTAACTTTTTCACAGGTAAGGAAAATTGAAAATTAATATATACAGATTTTATACTATATCAGTGTAACACATGATATTTACTTCATTTTCCTCTCAATACAAAAAATGAATATTTTACCCAAATTGTCTTAGATTAGTATATTACATTGGACACAGTAACTGATTTAGTAATTGTTAGGTGAACCAGCACAGACCAAGTAGAACCTGGGGATAAGCAAATCTGTGCTTTTGTAAACACTGTTTTACTTACAGCAGTTTGAAAACCTCTGCTCAATCCAAGATGCTATGAAATATTTAAAGGAATTACTTGCAATAAAGCCAGGCTATTTACTTCATAAAGATGTAGCTCACAGTTCTCAAATATTTATAAGGAAATTTTAGCAATTCCATCAAACTTGACAGTGTTGACTAATTTGACCAGAACATTTTAAAGAAGGAAATTACTGTGATTTTATATGGTTGAGTGTTTCCCTCAAAGGTTCATGTGCTAGAGGGATAGTCCTCAATGTAATGATGTTGAGACATGGTTGGCTCTTTAAGTGATGAAGCATAGTAGAAGGTGTTTAGGAAACTTGGGGTGCTGTTTTTGGGAGGAATTAATACTGGCCTTGCAGAGTCAGTTAGCTCTTAGAAGACTGTTGTAAGGTGAGGATACTCCACATATTTGGATTCTTATGCATATAGCTATTTGTCTTCCCATTTCTCTATGTAGTTGTGATGAACCCAGATTCTTAATCTCTATCTAATCAGATAGAGCTACATGATATTGGAATTTAGTCTCAAAAATGATAAATATTTCCTTCTTTATAAACTATGTCACTTCAAGTATTTTGTTATAGCAAAAAAGAAAACTAATAAAGAATGATACAAGGACTTCAGATATACAATAGGAAAATCTTCTTGGAAAGATTGTATGTAATTGATAGAAAATTTCAAAAAGTTACTTAAGTTTGTGGATGAAAGGCTGCATAAGATTTGAATGAGAGATAGCAAATAGGTAACTATCCAAGAGTAAAGGGATCCTCAATGAAGTATAATAATGAAAATAAGACATTAGTGAAAAAGCAAATGTTTGTGTTCTAGAGGATCCTGCAACGTTTTCTTCTCTCAATACATACTAATTACTGCCTGCAGACTCAGCTACTAAACATATGCCAGTGAGACCCAAATTGTGAATATTAACTACTCTCCTAAACATATATCCTTGTATATCAAGTTATTTAATGTATGTATACTGGTGGCTCTCACTCAAAGGCATCCGAGAGGATGCTGAGGTTATTTAGAGATACATTCTGCTGTCAATATTGCAGAAAGTTGTTACTGAAATCTAGTGAGAAGTCAAAGATCCTTCAGTTGTTACTGAAATCTAGTGAGAAGTCAAAGATAATGTATATGACATTTCCACATAACAAATTTTTAGCTAAGAAGACCAAGATGCTGAAATTGAGGAATTTGATATACAGCAACCTAGAATTACCACAAACAGAGCAAATACACTATGATCCAAGATACATAATTCTTTCCATACAAGCTTGTTGTTTTCCATAAAATGATTTTGTTAATTTCATTGTCTGAAATATTTATTATGGTTACCACTTTTATATTCATAATAATTCTTAGAATGCCTTTTTTTACTCTATTGTTAAATTTTGTGGTTTGTCCAAGTTTTCTTAGCCTGGCCTCTTTTTTACTAATGGGTCATTCTTGTGACCCCAGACTTATTAAGTACTTCAGAAATTACATGATACAAACAACACTCTCTAAGAGTTACTATATTCCTTTACTCCTCAATTTTGCATAATCTGTTTTTTTCTGCCTAAAGTGTTTATGTACTTCTCACTCCCATCCTTCCAGATTATTTACTCATCTTTTAAAATTATTCTCAAATGGTGTCTGTTTTAGGAAAACATTCATACTTTCCTACCTCTGGGAAGACTCAAATTCTTTCAATTCTGTCTCCTTCAGGCAACTTTTCCTGCCTTTACTATATTATTTAGTATTTTATTACTCTTTAGAGCTATCTTTCTTCCCCAATGTAAGCTCTTCAAAGGCATGGTATGTCATATACTAAATTTATCATAGCACATGTGTGTGAGTGTGTGTGTATGTTATACAAACACAAAGCACAGAACAAAGGTAGTACTAAACAAATGTTTGATTCAATTTGAGAGTGTTCTCATTTAAATTTTCCATTCTTTTTTGTGAGAAAACAAACTAAATGTACAGTATAGTATTGTTAACTATAACCACAATGTTATATACTAGATAAACAGAACTTTTCATCTTTCATGGGTGTAATCTCATACTCATTGACTCTACATTTCCCCTCCTACCACACTATAACAATGATTTCTACTGTCTGATTTAAACAGTTTGACTATTCTAGATGTTTCATATAGCTAGAATTGTGCAGTGTTTGTTATTTTATGATTGGCATGTTTAACTTACCATTATGTTCTCACGGACATTAGTAGTGTAGCATATAAAAGGATTTCCTTCTTCTAACAGGAGAATGTGTCTCTTGTAGGCAACGTAAAGTTGGACATGTAGTTTTTAAGTTAAAACTGCCACTCATAGCCTTTGACTTTAGACTTAAGATATTTAGCTTAAGAGTTCTTTTGATGACTGGATCCTGTCATTGCATTATTTTTCCACTGATAATTCCTAAGTTTCCATTTTTGGGTAACCACTCTTCCAGTTAAATATATTCTTCCCTTTGGTGCACTTGGCCATGTTGTCTTCACTGTCTGTGTGAAAGATTCTCCTAAATACATTCTGAAGTGGTGATTTGGTTTCAGAAATTTCTTAGGACTTCTTTGTTATGGAAAGTCTCCATCAATTTTGAAAGACAATTTTGCAAACATTTCAATTTGAGTTGAAAGTTGTTTTCTTTTAGGAGTTGAGAAATTTGCATCATGCTCTCCCAGATTTTGAATTTTTTTTTGAGATATCTTCTGTTATTCTAATAGGCTTGCCTTTACAATTAAAAAGATGCTTTATGCTAATAGATTTTAGCATTCTCTTTTTGTGTTGAATTACTCAGAATTTGGGTATAACACGTCACTGAAAGTTCGTGTCATTGCTATTTGGAGTTCTATGTGCCTTATTTACCAGGATGTTGAAATTTCCCCCTAAATTTTGAAAATTTTTCTGGCATGATGTTGATAAATAAGTTTGAATATGATCTTTGTCATCCTCTATTCTTTAAGTCCTATAATTCTTATATTTTTGAGGTAATCCAGCAGTTACCAGATCCAGTTTCCATGTTGTCTTTTTCTTTGTAGTGTATTACTGGGTACAGTAGTAATTGCATAAACCTTGATTTCTAATTCTGATGTTCTCTCTCCACTTTGATTGTTCCTTCTGCTTGTATGCTCAAGTAATTTATTTCATATCTTGGATTTCTAGGTGATTGATTTTATATTCTCAAAATGTCTATGAAAATGATCATTCATCTATTCCATAAGCTTGTTCCACATGCTTAAGACTGATAATAGACCCATGCCTATCTCCATACACTAAACTAAAGTCAAAATGGGTCAAGGATCTAAATATTAAAACAGAAACACTAAATCTACTGGAAGACAACATAAGTAAAAACATTGGAGACATAGGGGTAGGGAGAGAATTCATGAATAAAATGCAAACCACATGGGAAATACTTCAAAGTCTCAACAACTGGGATCTCATATTACTAAAAAGTTTTTGCACTTCAAAAGAAATCACCAACAGAGTGAAAAGAAAACCCATAGAATGGGAAAAAATCTTAGCCAACAATCCCTCAGACAAAGGACTTATATCCAAAATGTATAAAGAACTGGAAAACACCAAGTGTCCCAAATTCAAAGAAACTCTCCAAAAATGGGCATTGGAGATGAACACACAGTTCTCAGATGAAGATATTCAAATGGCAAGTAAATACATCAAGAAATGCTCACCATCACGGATCACTCGAGAAATGCAAATTAAAACAGCATTGAGATTTCATCTCACCCCAGAAAGAATGGCTGCCATCAAGCAAACAACTGATAACAAATGTTGCAGAGGATGCAGGGAAAAAGGATCATTCTTCAACTGTTGGTGGGAGTGAAGACTGGTACAACCACTGTGGAAAGCAGTATGGAGATTCCTCAAAAAACTAGGACTGGAAGCTCCATTCAACCCAGCTATTCTCCTACTGGGTATTTTCCCAGGAAAATTGAAAATGTCAGGTCACAGAGATATATGTGCACCTATGTTCATAGCAGCACAATTTGTGATAGCTAAATCTTGGAAACAACCAAAAATACCCATCAACTGCAGAGTGGATGAAAAAATGTGGTATTTTTATACAATGGAATACTACTCAGTCATAAAAAATGATGATCTGCAGCCTTTATAGGTAAATGGAGCCAAATGGAAAACATTCTCATTAGTGAAATAAACAGGACTCACATAAGTGAGATCACATTATCTCTCTAGTGTAAAAAATAAGAAAAACTGACCTAATACTGGGATGCAAAGAGTATGATAGATATTGTGAAAGTGAAAGGGAAGGAAAGTGCTTTAAAGAGTATAATGAAATGTTAGTGTGTAAGTTAGTTGACCATATTACTGATTTTCTGTTGAAACATTGAACAGAAGGATTTCTGCTATCAGTGTTTGAGTGTCTAGTCACTATTTATGCTTTGATTTTGTAAATTTGGCAACTATTTTTCTGAGATGACAATGAATAATGTATCAACTCATCATTCTATGACGAGAAATTTTTGTTCCTTTGAATGCCTTGAACTTGGTATTGTTCTACCCTTCTTTTCTATTCTCTTTAATTTTCTTTCATTTCTTTGAAAAAAGAAAAGAAAAATATGCAATATAACAACTAGTGTTAAATTTATTTCATTCTATTGTGAAAACCTATATTGACATTGTCATGAGTTTGCTGTTGTTGTTTATGCCTTTTGCTTTTTTTCTTTACTGACTTTTGTCTTTTTTAAATAAAAAATAGAAAAAATCTTGTTCAATTAGATTTTATATAGGCTTTAAATTCTTATGAATCTTGCTAATTAAATCCTGTGTTTATTTTCCTATTTGAGGTCCCTGAATATATTATGGGTTCATTGTTTCCTCTTTGATTTCTTGAAATGGTTTAACTGTTTGATTTTGGAGTTCTTTTTCTGTAACTACCTCCACTTTAGTGTTCCTGAGATCATATTTTGGGGCCTTAATAGATTATGGAGACATCTTTGTTGCCTCTGCCTTCATATTCCTTTTTATGCTGAGGGGTGTAGATTAGCTAGGGGAGAAAGACTGTCTCTATTCTATCCTTGTCTCTGTCTAACTATGTGTCTAACTCTAGAGATATCTTCCCTTAATGCGTGTTTCCCTGTCATGACACTGGTGCTGGTTATGTTTTGATATTTACACTCTTTATCAGCTTACTGAATAGTATCAGTGACACTGCTGTGTTGTAAAGCAGAATTACCACAAGTTGTATATCCAACTATAGAACCAACCATATGTCAATCATGTGATTTAAAACTTGTTTCAAAAACTTTAACTTTTACCTCTTTTTCATGACCCAGAAATGTTGTGATACTTATGACAAATGCACTGGATTGTGGGCAATGAGGAGAAAATAAGAAGAAGGAATGGAAAAAATAGTTCAAAATGATGGAAAGAAGAAAAAAGAAAAGATAACAGACAACAAGTGGTAGGGCTTTGTTCTTTTTTTTCTTTTTTTTTTTTTGTATCAGAGATTGAACTCGGGACCTCCAGTTTGCCAGGCAGGCACTTACACCACTGAGCTAAATCCCCAGCCCTTTGTTGATAATTTTATATCTGGAGTTGAGCTCTGCTGAACAGAAGTTTTGAGAGGTTGTTTCTGGAGGTGAAAGAATAATACTTAAGAAAATACAGGTGGGAATTGTGAGAAGCTGTGAGAAAATAAAAAACAATATACTGATAAGAATCACATGTTTGAATCCTTTAAATATAGTTTATTTGAGAGTTAACCTGACATTCCCATGAAAATACTATCAAAAGTACTAATTACTTCTTATCCCCCATTTCATATGTACAAATGCCTTCCACAGATCTGCCACATGAAAGATGAGAAAAGAAAGCCAGAGATATTTTTTTTTCTTTTCCACAAGATCATACACCTTCAATTTTGTTGGGATTTGGGGCATAGTGTAGCTAGACAAGTAGTCTCTGTTATGCTCATTTCTAAAGGGATTTTCACAATCTTCTTGATGATGAAGTGTTGTGTCCAGGTGGTAGCAACAAGAACCCAGACAGTAGTGAGCAACACCCAGTATAGTGAGGTGGTTACATAAACCAGATACACACTCAGGCAGCTATGATATGCACCCAGCTGAACACTCACTGTCCAATGCACATCTTTCTCAGGGAAAGAATGGGGAAGCAGGCTCATGAAAGAGATATTTTTAGGAGAGTTATCACTAGAATTATGTTACTAATGATGTCAGTAAATTAATCAGAGTGCAGCAATTGAGCTGGGACAGATAATTCCTCAGAACAGAGAAAAACAGGAACTGAGATCTAGAAAAGGTCTCAGAAATAGGAAGGGACATGCATCAGCTATAAGCAGAATATACAAAGGAGGATAAGACACACTGGACTGGTGCTAGAGTAGACATATTATTACCCACATAACCAAAACCCATGTAACAAGGTCTGTGGCATTTGCCTACCATCCGGTTTCCACATGACATACAGTTCAGCATTCATGTAACATCAATTCCAGCTTCCAAAAAGACCAGTGAATTAAAAGCCCAGATAAACACCCTCTCATTTGATCCTAGACACTGTTGAGTGGATTTAAATAGCTACAGGGATTGCCACAGAGGGAAAGGGGGATGAAAACAAAGAAGTATGTCCAAAACTCAGTTCAGAACTAAGGACTTAATTAGTATTTCTCTAACACCTCCTCAACTCCAAACCGATTGAAAGTTTCTCATATGAGGATAGAAACAAAACATCCAGTTAGTCACTCGCATTGGAGTAAAGCTAAAATCTCAAAAATTAGTGCCCACACACAAAGAATTCTCTACTTCTGCATTTCTGTGGTTTTCCTTTAAATTGTTCATTGTTTTCTGTCTTCTCTTTATATATATATTTTCACTTTTTCACATCATTCTCGCACCTTTTAAAATTTATTTTTCCTTTTTTACTCTTTCTCTTTTCCTAGTCTCACTTCATCTGTTACATATATGTGAAGGTTCTGTACAGAATGAAATAAAGAATAAGAATTATTAAATTAGTTTAGGAAGTATCTTTAATGATCATATGATGTCAATCTCTACCAAAAACTCTGTATGGAGTATCCAAACACAAGATTTCTACTCGTTTATTTATTGGTTCCCAGTATCCTACAGTTTATTGCATCTACAATCAAACCTTTGCCTCTCTTGTTTCCTCTATCCTTGAAGACAACCCCTTAAATCTCCTTTTGTAATCTCCTTTCCAAATACAAAAATATAAACAAAGTCTTATCCTATTTTCATTTGCTTTTCTATTATTCTTACACTTTTTGGAGCTATTTTCTGTCTTTGTAACTCCTTCCCTCATGCTCTACATTCCAGACTATTCAAAATCACTAGAAATCTATTGTATTACTGGGCTATTGAAATGGGAAAAATATGTAATGTCAAAAGAAGTTTTAAATTATGTAATATATGACTGCTTCTAAAAATGCTGAAATAACTGATAATTGTTCTCTCATTTCACCTAAGAGACTTAAATGGACTCAATTACATTAAGTAGGTTGAAGAAGAGTATAAACACCAAAAACACAGTGAAACACATGGACATATCAGAGATAAAATATAACTAAACAAATTTCCAGCAACATGATAGAAATTCTCAGTGTAATCTGACCTTCAATCTATAACACAAAAACAATAGAAATGGGACATATTGAAGAAACAAAATGCCTCAAAAGACATTTACTTCTGTAAAATCTAATCACATGGATATGGAGGTAGCCTAAGTTTCAGGCAAAGACCTAAAAATAATTAAATAGTCAAAATGTTTAGAAATAAAAAAGAAACATAGAAGCAAATTAAAAAGATATTCAGGAAGACCAAAGCAAATTTAATGAAAGATGTACAGATTTAACTATTAAAATGTTGAATGAACTTGAAGAAGAGAAAACAAATTGATGTGAGTTAAAAAAGACAATCAAATAAATTCTAGAAGCCTGACCCCATGACTACATGAGGCTTTGGGGGGATATCTAGGCACAAGCTATAACAATCAGCTAATATTACTTAGTGAAAATGAAAAAATACAAAACAAACAAGTGAAAAACACCAAATAAGAAAATTGAAAATCCAAGGCCAGGTGTGGTGGAGCACACCTCTAATCTCAACATTCAGGAAGTTGAAGTAGGAAGACTGCTAGGAGTCAAAGGCCAGCCTGGGATACATCATGAAACTCTGTCAAACAAACAAAATATAATAAAAAATTATAAAGCCTAGGCTCTGAAACACTCACTGCTGAATTCTACAAGAGATCTAAAATCAATAATCCTCAAACTCTTTAATGAAATCAAAGGGAAACAGTATTCCCAAAGTCATTCTTGGAAGCAAGCATTTCTCTGATTCCAAAACTAGACAAGGGCCTACACAAAAGAGAGAACTTCAGACCAATCTCTTTAATGAACACAGATGAAAAAAATCTTCAAAAAGATACTGTCAAACAGAATGCAGCAGCAAATCAGCCAAAAGATCACAAATCATAGCTATGTAGAATTCATTTCAGGGATGCAGGGACAGTTTAACATACATGAATCAATAAATGTAATTTTTTAAAAAAGCAATATAAGATACAAATAATCATTTTGGTAGAAAATTAGAAATTATAAAAATAAAATGAAGTGAAAAACAAATATGAAAATCTCAATGAAAAAAGAGTAGCAGACTTGACCATCATGAGGGCAGAGTGTAAGTCCTTGAAGATAAGGTTGATGTAATAGATCATGTATTTGGTGATATCCTAAAAAAACAAGATACCAAAGAAATTGCATGTAATATCTGTGAAATAACTTGAAAAACTCAACCCCATATTTATAAGAATACAGAAAAAAATGAAATACAACTCAAATTTATGAAAATATTGTTCACAAAATTCACTAAATAAAACAAATTTATTCTAGGGAACAAATTCAACATTCAAGTACAAGAGGGATATAGTTCACCAAATAGTCACTGCCAGAAAAGAGCTTCTCCTTAACATGTCAAAATTCTAGTACTTTAAAAAATGACGAATATCAACTGCTGTAATGGGGGAAACAGAAACCTATAGCACCAGTCCTATCAGAATTGCATCTTAAAGGCCATGGGATCTTAGCCTTAAAGGCCATGAGATCTTGGTTCAAAATTTTGTAAGCCCCAAAATAAAATAATCATAAAAACACTGTTTTATGTTTTGCAAAACAAGCCTTCAAAATTGACATTAAAGACTTTCCATGACAAAAAAAATCCAAAAGCAATATAGTATGACTAAACCAGTATTGCAGAAAACATTTAAAGAAGCCCTAGAAAAGAGTAGAGATAACATCAGCACCACACCAGCAAAATATACATCTAAACAGGAGCCTAAAGAGAATTCTTTCTGTGGTCTGTTGGCCATTTCAAAACTTTGAAAATAGAATGGTCAATTCATCAAAAAGAAATAGCAGGTGAGTATGGCGGACTTTAGGGGGCCTACAGGAGAGAGACCCTGATGCATCAGGACCCGCACAGTGCAGTTGACTTAGAGTGCCAGGAGAACAAGGAACTCCCCACCTCTCTGGGAGCGGCTGAGAGTGTGGCAGACTTTCGGCAGACTGAAGGAGAGAAACCCCGGTGCATTGGGACCTGCACCATGCAGTTGACTTGGGGTGCCGGGAGAACAAGGAACTCTTCCCATCTCTCGGGGTGACTGTGATCCTGCCTTCATGTGGGCTGAGATTCAGACATCTCATGTGTCCTGTCCCCCATCCCGTGCCCCCCCCCTTGCCTAGAAAGTGGGAGCCAGTGAACTACACATCTTGTGAAAAGATTGGCTATGTTATTTATTATGAGCTCTCCATATGCAAAGATAAGGACAATCATTTGGAAAAAAAACAAGAGACAATATGACAGATAGTGAAGATCTCTGGTTGTCTAGCTTTGAAATTTACGCTTTCTTATGTCCCATTCTGTTCTGTTTTGTTGTGTTAATTTTACTCCCTTTTAAAATAAAATAAAATTTTAAAAAATATACACATCTAACTGTGAGAGTAGTTAAACAGATGGCAAAACAATAAAGGAGTCAGCAATAAAAAATAATACACTAACAAGAGTTAGTAAAAATTGTCAGGGTCAATGGTTTTAACTTTCCAAATGACAGGAACTGGCCCATTTAATCAAAACAACAAATCCAACCATATGCTGCCAACAACAGATACACCATACCAAGGAGGCATAGACTGAAAATGATAAGTTAGAAAGCAATACTCCTCTTAGGTTGGGGATTTAGCCCAGTGGCATAAATGCCTGCCAACAAGTGTGAGGTCATGAGTTCAATCCCTGGAACCCCCCCAAAAAAAGAAAAAAGCAAAAAGAAAGAAAGTAATATCCATAAAACTAGAGCCAAAAAGCAAACAAGCATTGCTACCTTTTAGTCAGCAAAAGGAAACTTTAAGTCAAATTGATCAGAAGATATAAAAATGGCCAACATATAGAGGTAAATGGAAAAGTTCAAGAGGAAGGGATAACAATTGTTCATATATATGCACCAAATGTTGGCTCACACAACTTGAAGAGATCAAAACTAAGTTAAATAAAAGATAAAATAGACACCAATACAATCATAGTAAAGGACTTTTACACCTCACTTTCACAAAAAGATTAATGAGACAAAATATTCTAAAAAAAAACCTCATAAAGTGCACCATTGAATAAATGGACTTAACAGATACCTGTACAGTGCTTCATCAAGGAAGACAATATACATCTTTTCCAATAGAAAAACTATCACATAGGATATATTTTGGGTCATTAAAATGCACAAGTTGAGTATGAAAGAATTTGAATAATTCTTGTTTTCAGATAATTCTATGATGAAACTAAAATCCAGCAGAAAAAAAAACTGCAGAAAATATTCACTTGACCATAAGATAATACATTATTCAACAATCAGTGGATCACAAAAGAAGTAAGGGAAGAAATTAAAAAGTTCATAAAACCAAATGAAAATGGAAGCATAGCATAAAAAAGTAGTTTTAAGAAGGAACTTTTTGATCTGGGACCAGCCACCAAGCAGGCGCTGGTAGATTCAAAACTCCACTGAAAATATATTCAACAAATTGAATTGAGGTGAACATAGAATATCACATCTAGAAGACAAGATTGTGGCTAGAAACCATAGAAAGAAAAAAATCTTAAAAGTAGCATGAAAACATAAAAAATGTATTCAATGACTACAAAATGAAGCAAAGAAAAACAACATAGTAGTGTTAATTAGTACAAGAGAAAAAGCTGGATACTACATAAAAGCTATAAAAAACCTCTTCACAAAAATAAAACAGAAAATTCCCCAACCATGTATAAACAACTTGGCATACAAATAAATCCATCAGATATAATTAAAAATAGCTATAACCAAAATAAATAAACATCAAGGCATACAGTAGTAAAAAATAAAACAAAATTCTCCAAACATTAGCACAAAACTTTCTTTTCAATACAAAGAGAAACAACTAGTTTAACTGACTTGTATTTTTTCCTTCTTTCCTTTCCTTTCCTTTCCTTTCCTTTCCTTTCCTTTCCTTTCCTTTCCTTTCCTTCCTTTCTTTTTTCTCCCACCCTAGTTACATGATCATTTTGAACAGTTTCTGTCCACTTCACAGTATTTATTGTACATTTTATGCCATATTTATTCTTTCAGTCTCTCACAAAAGGGAGACAATAAAATATTTAAATAAGTCTGATTTATTTCACTTATGAAGTTGTATTAGTTACATAAAAAGATCTCAAGTTTATCATTTTTTATGGCTGCACAGAACTTCACTGAATAAAAAGAACACATGTTTTTATCCATTCTTGCTTGGTGGGCACTTGAGTTGTTTCCAAGATTTAGCAGTTACAAATTGTGATGTAGGAACATGGGTTCACATATATGACTGTGATATGATGTTTTTAATTCTTTCAGGAAAGTGTCCCAAAACGGAACAGTTGAGTCAAAAGGGACATGTAATCCTAGTTTTTTGTTGAAACTGCATATTGATTTCCACAGCGGTTGCACCTGGTTACATTACAATCAACAATGGATAAGGATTCTTTTTTCCCACAGCCTCTGCAGAATTTGTTATTGGTTGACATTCTTTCTGTAGTGATGTAATCTCAGTGTTATATTAATTTGCATCACTGAAATGACTAATGATGTTGACCATCTTATCATATATTCTTTTCCTGTTTGTATTTATTCACCTGAGAAGTGCATACTCATCTTGGATGCAAATCTTTGGATTGAATCTTCAAATTTGGGGGGGATCTGATTTTTTCAAATTTTTATATGTTATATAAGTAAGTATTTTGTTTAATGGAAGCCCAGCTAGCTTTCTCCCACTCTCTGGATTGTATTTTTCACTCTGTTGGTGATTTCTTTTGCTGCACAAAAGCATTTTAAAAAGATGAAATCCTACTTGTTGATACTTTGTAGTATTTCCTATGTGATCTAGGTTTTGTTTGTAAACTCTCTGCCTATACTAATATTTTCAGAATTACTACTTTTTTATTCTAGAAGATTTAGTGTTTGTGTTTTAATATTTAGATCTTTGATCCATTTTGATTTTAGTTTAGTGTATGGTAATTGACATGGATCTAGTTTTAGTTTTTGGTATGTGGAAAACCAGTTTTTCCAGCACCATTTATTAAAGAGGTTATCTTTCTTTCAGTGTATATATTTGGCCCCTTTGTCAAAGATGAGGTGACTGAGTGTGTTTATACCTGTGCCTGTGTCTTCTAATCTGTTCCACTGATCCTCAGGATTTTGATTTTGTTTTTGATTTTTCCAGTAATATGCTAATTTTTGTGGGGGGTGGTACTGGGGATTGAAATCAAAACCTTGTGCTTACCAGGCAAAGCTTTAGACACTGAGCTAAATCCCAGGCCCTACCATGCTAATTTTTTCAAGGTAGCTTTGTAGTAGGACTTCAAGGGCTGGAGATTTAGCTCAGTGGCTGAAGCACCTGCCTGGCAAGTGTGAGGCCACGAGTTCAATCCCCAGTACCAAAAAAAAAAATTTGTAGTAGGATTTCAAGTCAGAGACTGCAATTCCCAATGCCCTGCATTTGTTGTTGAGAATTGCTTTAATATTCAAGTTCTATCCTGATTTCAAATCAATTTTAGAAATGTTTTCTCTATTTTTTGAGATACACTAATGGTATTTTGATAGGGATTAAATTAAATCTGGATAACAATTTTGAGAGTATGGCCATTTCCACAATGTTGTTATGTTCTGTGCAAGAGAAAGGCTTTTGAGAGATTTCTGGATCTAGAGACACTAGTTACACACATAAAGAAGAACGTATCTAGACCCTTATGTCTTACACTGTATTTAAATCAAATAAAAATAATTCAAAGATATAGACATAAAACCAATAATGAAAATGAGCAACATAATAAAGGTACAACACAATGAATGGGAAAATGTTTCATTAAAGTACTGCTCTGATGGAGTCATATGTAACTATATAAAGAATTAAAATATTATATCCCCTAAATTAAAGGAATAAATCAAAAAATGAACAATTGAAATGAGTAGCCATTTCTCAGAAAAAACACAAATGACCAATAGATACATTGAAAATCTCCCAGCCTGAAGTGAAATTGGAAAAATATAAATAAAACAAAACTGAGATTCCACCTTACATCAGAAAGGTAAAATCAAGGAGTCAAATAACAAATGCTGGTGATGCACTTCAGAAAAAAGAAAACAGAAACCCTTTCTTTGATGGTTGTAATTTACTAGTTTAAAATATGATAGAAATCAGTATGATAATTCCTCAAAAAATGAAAAATAGTAACATCATTCGATAAAGTCATACCTTTTATGGACATCTTCCCATGAGATAAATGCATGATCTTAATGTGATACATGCATTTTTAATTTTATAGTAGCTCATCTCACTATAGCTAAATCTTGAAATCAGCCTACACAATTATCCACAAATGAATGGCTAAAGAAAATATAACACATATCTACAATGGAATGCTACACAGTCACAAAGAATGGCAAATTTGAGTCAATTTCAGGAAAGTGGATGCATCTTGAGATAATTATGCAGGTTAAATATGTGGCTGTCCTCTTATATGAGAAACAGTATAACAAGTAAACAATTTAAAGAGGAAAAGAGATAAATTCTGGAAAATATGGAGGTAGGTTTTGTAAAGACTAGAGGAGAATTTACAGATATTGGGAGATAAAAGGAATCAAAGGGGAAGGGGAAGTAAAAGTGACCAAATTATACATATATATGATTAACCTTAAATATGATTAACCTTAAACAAGTGTAAACATAAAAGTAGACAAGGCAAAACTTTTACCAATAAAGAAAAAAATTCACCTTTAGTAAGAGAACCAAAATTGATTCATGTATTGGAGTTGCCATAAAAGAATAATGCATGATATATTTCCATTCCTTAACTTCCTAAAGTTAAATTTAAAAAAATTGAAAACAAATTGAAAGGCTTATGACAAACTTTAATATGATAAAACCACAAATTTCTGAAATTAAAAAGTATGTATTGTACATAGTTAATAGCACAATAAACACTGCTAAAGACAAAAAGTTTGAATATATAGCAAAATAAACAATTTAAGGGAATCAAAGAGAAAATAACTTTAATCAAATAGAATATTATTGTGGTGTATTGAAGCCTTTGGTAGCTTGGGTAAAATATATTACTGAGTTACTTGAAGCAGAGAAAAATTTTAAGGTAAAGGCTTTCAGTTTTTGACCATTCAATATGATGCTGGCTGTTGGTTTGTCATAGATGGCCTTTACCATATTGAGATAAAGACCCTCTATTCCAATTCTCTGTAAGGTTCTTATCATGAATGAGTGTTGGACTTTATCAAAAGCTTTTTCTGCATCTATAGAGATGATCATGTGGTTCCTGCTTTTGGC
>PVJX010024321.1:14883-28425 GCA_004027295.1 Dolichotis patagonum | reverse complement strand
AATTATCATTATTTGCAGATGACATGATACTTTACATAGAAGACCCCCAAAACTCTATTGAAAGACTCCTAGATATAATTAACAAATTCAGCAAGGTAGCCGGATACAAAGTCAATACACAAAAATCAACAGCATTTCTATACACTAACAACAAAAGTACTGAGAGAGCAATAAGAGAAACTACACCCTTTACACTAGCTATTGCTGATTTAATATCATTCTTCTTAGAAGTCCTACTATGCTTCTTTTGTTCTACTACTGTTGGTTGTATCTATCACATTGTGTCTTATTGGAATTTGAATATGTGTGATAGCTCAAACAAATTTTTTTTCTTTTTTATCAAAAATGAGATATTACAGTACCCATTGAACATTTTCTGTTATTCGGTTCAGAAAGCCCTGTAATTCTTTCACTCTATGCATGGCTTTATTCTATTGTGTTATGTTTGATATTATTGTATTTGAAACTATGCTCAACTCTAGCAGAGTAAGAGATATGGTGTTAGCTACTGTTGATGCCCAGTTGTCTTAATGTAAAGTACTGTGTTGCCTATGTTGTCCTGTTCTGATCTGCTCTGTACTGCCCCCTTTTGTTTTATTCTCTTTCAAATAAAAAAAAAAAAGAATGCAATTAAATGTCAAATGATAAGACTTCAAGGAAAGGAGTCACCTTTTTCTTTTAGGTATCAATTACACTGAAATGTCTCAGTAAAATATCTCTGCAAGTGATGTTAAAATCCTCACAGATGGTAAGGCGATGAGAACTGTTTAACTCCATTCCTACACAATAAAGGGGCTCACTCTTAACGACAAAGCAACATGCCTTCCCTTGCTGTGACAGCCAACCTGCAATGATGCCCAGAGTCACTCCCAGGAGCTTCCACAAGGAAGACAGACACAGCTGACAGGATGCCACTCCTAATTTGGTTACTATTATCTGCCCAGCACAATGGATGTTATTTTCATGATTGCATTATGTCTTATGGCATTGATTTCCAAGCTTGATGCAGTAGTGTGCCGCAAATTTGGCTGCTTAAAACCACAGACATTTATTTCATCAAAGTCCGAGACATCACAGTCTGCAATCCAGGTGTCTGTAGGGCCATGCTCTCTCTGCAGCTCTCTGGAAGGAACGTGCCCTGCCTCATCACCAGTCATCCTTGGTGTTCCTTAGCTTGCTGTGGCCTGGCTACAAGCTTTGCCTCCACTGCATGTGGCCATCTTCCCTGTGTGTGTTGCACATCTGTTCACCTTCTATAAGGCCTCCAGGTGTTGGACTAGGGCCACCCTGCCTAGGTATGACTTCATTTTAACCTAATTACTTCTGTAAAGACTTGATTCCTAAATATAGTTGCATTATGACATGAATTTGTGGGATACTGTGCAACTCATTGCAATTACGTGGGGTTCTGTTTGTGCAAACAGAAGAGAAGGACTTTCCTTATTGAGTTGGAAAGCATGAAGTCCCAGGGTTTGAGAGACTTGTGAGTAGACCAGAGAGCAAGGAACTGTAGGCAACTTAGTACCAAGAGCAGATTTGTGCTGCAATCACAGGAAACACATTCTGCCAAGCTGAGCTTGAAAAATGAGGACTGGGCTCCAGAAATGAATACGTGATCAGAACACAGCACACATAGTGAACCCCTAAAAATGTGAAGCTAGGGGGAGGGGTTGGAGGAGGGTAGGCATGATTAAAGTATGCTATGTGCATGTACTAATCTGCCAAAATGGAGCTCATTATTCTGCATAACTAACATGTACTAATTAAGAAAATCAGGGAAAACCAGAAATGCACACAGCCCACTGATACCTTGATCACAGCCAGTAGACTCCAAGTAGGAGATTGAACTAAACCACAGCTGGGCCTCCTGACCCCCAGACACCATGAGAAAAGAAATATGTGACCTTCATGCTATAAAATTTGTGGTTCTTTGCTACACAGCAGTAGAAAATTAATGCAATTGGCATAGGGTTCTAAGGTTTCATCTGCTGTGCCTCATTTTTACTTCCCAAAGCCAAATCCAAAAGTATTCCTTTAGCCCTGAGTTCCAGAGGCCACCAACCATTCATCATATTCTCATGGATCCTTGGAAATGAACTGAAAACAGGAATGCGCTTGGTAAAATCATGGAATCTTAATGCTCAGAAGAACCCCACTGTCAGACAGCCCACTTCTGGTCACACAGATAAGAAGCAGAACCGAGGACACAGTCGCTGACTCAGCCACAGACACAGCAGTAGAGGAGGCCGATGCAGGTCTCCCACTTCTTTTCAGTGCGGTAGATCCTCACTATGCATAGGACCCTTGAGAGCCCCAATAGAAACAAGCTCTGAAAATAAACCACCTTGAGGAAATGTATATAAGTTACACAGCTCCATAAATGTCAAAATTCACAATTAGCACTAATGACCTCCTAGAAATTTCCGGTCCTATTTAATTTACCAGGAAATATTTGATAAATACAAAACTACTATCATGTTCTAATAAGCAATCATGGTCATGAAACAAAAAAGACAAAGCCCTTTCCACATGAACTTCACTCTTACACCAGCAAAGTCCTGCAGGCCAGAGCTGGGCTGTGGAGGCCGGTGGACCTGAGTGTGAATGCGAATGCAAACTTTTACTCAAGGTAGATTTGGGACCTTTCCTCAAACTCTCGCTGTCATTCTCCCCATCTGCAAAGTAAAGGCAGCAGCAGTGACCTCTGCTGTGATCTGATGCAGACAAGGATAAATGTAAAAGGTCTCTCACCCATGGAGCACATAAACATGAATGCACCTCCATTTTCTGATGACTTTGCTTTTAAATGGAAAAGTGCTTCCCCTAGTCAGATGTTTTCCTAAACTGTAATCCTTTTAGAGACATTTAGCACAAATATGCTTTTAATTCTATCTTTAGTAACATTTTCTTTAAAAACTATTTTCTTTTGTAAGGATTTATTCTTCCTTGGTTTTACCATTCATCCTTCCTGGCAAGCTCAGGTGATCCTAACAAAGACCAGGGAAGAAAGATTTTGTTTTCCTGGGTTGAATTTATTGACACTCAGGAACCAACCAAATAAATAAGCAAACAGCAGCTCAAAGAGTCTCAAATTAATCATTGATTAGGAGCTTACATAACAGAGAGCTAGTAATCCCACACTTATTCAAACTAGATGAGAGCAGAAAAGTGATGTGGAAGTCATTATCGTTAAAATGGAATTCTTCTGATTGTCTATTTATTAGATAGTATTTCAGATAATTAAATAGAGCTCTGAGTAACATGAAAAACTATACTTGTGCTTCATTTCTGCACAGGGCTCTGTTGGGACTTAGAAATTATATGGAGAATGAATTGGAAAAATCCGACCTGGACCAAACTGAAGGAAGCAACAGCTGGTGAAAAGGGTTTAGTTTATGAGCACTGTCCTGACTGCTAGAGAAGAGTGATACATGGTTTTTACTAAACACCACATTAAAAGTCAGCTATAAACTAATTACAAGTTAATTCAAAACTTACAGTCTTACTTTCAAAGTTAAACAGTCTTCTTAGGGCCATTTTAAGGCCATTGTGAAGTTCTCTAATCTCTGCTCAAGATAATTTATTTTCTAGCATATGTGCCTTATAGCTAAAAAGTAGACATAACCTAAAATTATTTCCATGAGTTTCAAGCACTTCCACATGTTTTAAAAAATAGTCATTTCAATGTTGTTTGGAACCCAGCAAAGGTCACTGGGAGAGAAAGCTGCGGAAACCTTAATCCTGCAAATCTCACAACACATGGTATGAGGCAACAAGGTTGGGAGTCGTTGGAGGGCGGAGGGCGTGAGTTCAAGCCTCTGTTCTACTAATCACCAACTAGGAGATTACAGTGTAATTAACTCTCCTTTTCAAAGTTCAGTTTCCTTACCAACAGGGAAGTCAAGATACCTACTTTCCAGAGTGTTGTAAGTATATAACCCTTAAGCCAGTGGTAGCGACTCCATAGCGTCCTGCAGCAGGTTATCTCTATCTGAAAGCTCTAAAGGTTCAGCATCACTGTCCTAAGCCAATGGCCCAGGGTTCCCCGAGGCATCCAGGGCCCCACAGCACATTCACAGGGTGCTACAGCATGTTTAAAGTACTGAGGAAAAACAGCAGGCTGTGCAATTTGCCAGCCACTGTGTGAAGTACTACTCAAGGTAGTTTACATATTCAATATAAGATCACACTACAGTCCTTCTGGCAGTGTCATATCTTTGCCATGCATTTTTGGTTGCTTTTGAATAAAAAGCAAGTGTTGAAAATCAGTGAAAAATAGGAAATGAGGGTAATGCTGTCCAATCTGATTCCAGAGTCTAAGAGAGGTACAAGTGGGAGAGGTCCACACACCTCATTAGTAACTGGGGAAGAAGCTGGTTTCTTTCAACGTCTGTGTTTGATTGTTTTCTGATAGCTACTATGTGTCAGGATACAAATACATTTTATGTTGCCTGGACCTAATGGTCTGTAGCACTGTTAGTTATGTGTTTTAGCCTAGAAGTCCATGCAAAAATGCTGAGATTTTAAAGGGCCATGAATCATAGAGATCGGGAACTGGACAAGGAGGAGCACATCTGTAATTTGGCTGTTTGGAAGGCTGAGGAGGATAGATTGCAAATTCAAGGTCACATGGGCAGCTTGGCAAGACCTTGTCTCAAAACAAAAATTGAAAAGTACATGTAAGTAGCTCAGTAGTAGAGAACCCTTGAGTTCAATCCTCAGTGCTAGAAAAAATGTTTAGGAATAGAAGGTACTCAATAAATACTAGTTTTCTCTCACATTTTCATTCACATGATTGAATACATCCTTTAAAATTTAGATAAATTTCATATTCTTGTTGTCAACGTTCACTATTTTCAGCCTTTACAACTTAGCAGAGCATAACATTAGCTTCAGGCATAGGGTCTAAACAGGTTACAAACTCTCCACTCACTTCCCTTAGCCACGATACTCTAAATTGAGGAGATGGAGCCAAGAGAGCTTGATGGTCAAGTTGCTGCAGAAGACAAAACTCCCCTGGAGTCTCCAGACCTGTGGGACTAAGCCAAAGGAGGGGAGTTTGCTTGCTGCAAATAAAGTGCAGCTTCATCCAACCTTGACCAGTACTTGAATTTGTTTCTTCCCATCGTATTGTCCACCATTCTCATCAACATAGTGTCCTTACTATTGTTACAGCCAGCTCTACATAATAATTAAATAATAATCAGTACTGTAGAAAATGAGGCTTCAATAATAGGAGTGTGAAGGTGAAAAACTCAAAGAATAATTTTTATAGCATTAACAAAAACAGGGGCCCGGAATACAGCTCAGTGGCACAGCACCTGCCTGGCAGGCATGAGGTTGTGAGTTCAATCCCTGGTACCAAAACAAAACAAAACAAAAAAACCCAAGCCCAATCACAGTGTAGTGCATTTAGGGTCAAGAACACACTCATTCACCACTAAGGGGTGGTATGCAATGTCTTCAGTGTCAAAAATAAATATTTTAATAGCACGGTTTCTTTTAGCTACAAGGGCACATATGGTATGATGAAGCCATTTTTATATAGAAAGATGAAACAGAATTTGTGATAAGACATTGGCTGTATTCATAGAAATTTGGCCTTATATCCTAAATGCAAACATAATTCCAACATGTGCATATTTCCACATTTGGGAAATGTCTGATTGCACTAGAGGTCAATCTTGCAGTGTTTATAATTTTAAGCAAGGGGGATGATTTAAAAACAAACAAACAAAAAAGTAGATGGATTTAAAAGGAAAAAAACACCTAATGTTCCTCAGTAATTCAGATATTGAAAGATTAGGGCAACTGCAAGAAAATTAGGAAATGAAGAAGAGTTACATTCTTTCCCTCATCAACGTCTCTGAGTACCGATTAGCAAGGTACAGGGTACAGCTCTGACCTTTACTTCTCGGCACTGCAGTCACCAAGGGAAACATGACATGTGCTTTAACCAAGGAGAGGCTTCAACACCACTTCCCTGCATAGAGAAGGGATGGTGCTGGACCAGCTCAGTGTGTGCCAGGACTCCACAGCCCGGGCGTCCCCTGTAGCTAAGCAAGCTGACCGGCCAGCACATGCCCTCGTGTGCCACAGCAGAAGGACCTGGCCCCTTCCCACACAGGACAGATGTCATAGTGTGGTGAACCAGGTACCATATGACACACACACTTAAGCACAGGAAGAAGCACATATTGAGTGTGAAGATATATTCACACATAACTGGCGAGGCCAGCACAGGTTGTTCAGACTCTATCTCTTGAGAAACAGTGTTCCAGACCCAGTTCTATGCTTGTTCAGGAAGAGGGAAAGGAAAGGAGACTGCCTCGTGACAGAAGTCTTTCCAGTGTCCACCAGGGACTGGGTCCAGGCATCCCCAACCAACTGTCTTCCCCAGCTGCCAAAATCCACTCCTATTCAAGCCCTTTGTGTAAGAAGTAGATGTGGGATTTACATACAACCAACATACATACTCCCATATGCTTCTGAACATCTCTAGGTTACTTACAATTCCTAGTGCAATATAAATGCAATATCTTAAGTTATTATACAATATTGTTTAGAGAATAATGACAAGCAAAACATACAAGTGTTCTTCTGAATATCTTCACTTCACAGTCTGGATAGGTAACTGTCTCTGTTAAAGGCTACTCCAACCAAGATACCTGGAAAGGCAGTCGCAACACAACACATCAGTTTCAAAGAGGAAAGCCCTCGAAGACCATGATATGTAAGAATCAGTTTGTCCAGGTGAATCCTCAAATTTTCATCAAGAAAGAAAAATTTAAGCTGGCTCTTGAAAGTGTCAAGAACTATAGAGGGCTGAAACTTCACCCTATTGGCAGGCTAACAAGTTGACTTACAAAAGTTTCACGAATGCTAGTAGAAAATGAGTTGCCTGAATGAAACAGAAGCATAGTTACTACTCAGCAAACTTCAGAGCTTTTCACACTCAATCCCCGAGCCCCAGTTCCCAAGGGCAATATAGAAAGGCCCAGTTCCCAAGGGCAATATAGAAAGGCCCTGTGCTGCAGGGGTACCTCGCAGTGAGACTCTCTGAGCTCAGGGAACCACTTTTATAAGTGGCAAAATGCTTGGGCTTTGCTTCCACAGAGACATGACCTCATGTCAAGGTTGTTCACCATATAAACATCTTGGAAAAGATAATTGCAAACAAAAGTAGCAAGGACTTCACAAGACATACAGACATGCAAGGGGTCCCTGGCTTGTGCCCTTAAAACAGGAGTCAGATGACACAAACACACAAGAAAAACAAACAAGGCAACGTTAAACTGAAACAGGAAAGAGACCCACACAGGTGGCAAGCTTGACACAGGCTACAGAGACCACATGCCTCTCAGTAAGAAGTGTCCCAGGCCAGGGTCTGTCCTCATGTGGGAAGAGGAGGCTGAAAGATGCCCAAGACAGCAGAAATCAGGACTCAGAAGAATTCTGTCCATGGAGCTGGAATCTCAAAGACAGAAGCAGTGAGAAGAACAGGCAATGAAGAGTCAGTAAAGAGAAAATAAGGTCATCCACAAAATTGGATTAGATAACTGAGTAGAGAAGAAATATAGGCCATAAGTATTTATTCACAATATTTGTGGAATTTGTCCAGTTTGAGCTTTGTAAGTGTTCATTAAATTAATGAAAGGAGGAGGAGGAGAGGGAGGTGGGAAGGCAGGTCTCAGCTGTCTGGTGAACATAGGGAGTCATCATATTCTGCAGAGGAACTAATGATCATATCTAGCAGCAGTGTGACAGAGGGGAAAGAGCGGTTTGGATGTTTGGCTCACTGGAGTGGACTCTGCAAGCAGTTGGGGTGCTGTGAAGATCCAGACTCCAGAGTGGGAGGGGTGATGAAGGCACTGAGGGAGTGAGGCAGGAGTGGGTGCTCCAAGGACAAACCAGGAAGATCCAGAAGATCCCGCTGACTTGGAGGACAGAGGGCCACCCCTTCACCTGCCTGCTGCAGGAGCCTCCTCCCTGATCTTCGTCTATTCTTGGCTTCTAAAAATTCTGCTTCTGGACTGTAGTCATATATTTTAAAAGTACAAATCCCATCATGCAATTCCAAGTTAATGAAGACATGTTTCTTTGTACAACTTACAATGGCTTTTCCCTGCCTAGTTCTGTCTCTGTGTCTCTGTATCCATCTCTCTGTCTTATCACTGCCCTGCAGGTCTCCTGTCTCCACTCCATCATCTGCATTCCTGACCACTGAGCACCAGTGTTCAGTCTCAGGGGACACAGTGAGTTATTCTTATTCACCTAGAACTACACACTGTTCTCATTCTAACTCTGTGCAACGCAAAAGCTCCAAAGCCCAAAACTGGAAAGGAATTTGCATTTCTTATCACACCAAGAAATAGGCAATGGGCTTTGCAGTCATCCTTGAATAGCATCTTGGCTTAACACAAACAAAAGTGCACACAGGCAGCAGAGGTTTTCCGTCAGCTTCTCCAGGCTGACTCATGCATGGGACGCAGAAGGCTTTTCTATGTTGACTCCGAACTGTGGTCAGAAAAGAATGTGGACATGCTGGCAACAAGGGCAACCTTTCCTCATCACATCTAGCAGTCAAGCCAATGATGTGTCTTGGGGGAAGACTTTTAGCTTCTCACTCCTTTCATTTTATAGACCATAAAATGGGAGTTGACCTCTGCTTATTTGTCTAGTTCAGTACTTCATCCTGACAGTCAACTCTCTGGGATGTGCTTTCCTTGGTATTTATCTTACTGTATGATTCTACCTTTGCACAACTGAAGCAAAGGACACCTTGTTTTGCTCAGGCTCTAAAAAGCTCTAGAAAGGAATGATTGTTATCCATTACTTGCTTCCTTTTATACACTACCTCCAATCTCTAGATTAAGCTATTCTACGTTCACATCAACTACTTTTCAGCTTCTACACCTGAGAAATAACATGTGGTATTTGTCTTTCTGTAACTGGTCATTTCATTTAATGGCCCTAAGTTCTATCTGTTTTATTCACAGTTATAGGATTCCATTTTTATGACTGAATAATAATCCAGTGAATACATGTGCCACATTCTCTCTGTCCATTGGTCCACAGGCCCCATATGGTAAATTCTGGTGCTCCTAGCAGAGTGGGATGACAATACTTCAGAAGAATCTGTTCTATATTTTGTGAAGATCTAGAATCATGAAGGCCTCAAACATAAAAGTGGGAGTGCTAGTTACCCAGTTTGATCATTGCATTTACATTAATCATGATCAATGTAAATAAATGAGATAGCTAAAGTAGTCAGCAAGTGGTGCAAAAAGATAAGGCAAGACACATAGTTAGGTACATTCAAATCTACAGGTCAAACCTAGGAGGCTCAAATGGCTCATGAATTTCAGTGCACTGGTGACACTCAGAAGGTATATGACATGGATTTGTGCATTAGTTTCCTACAAAGAAAGTCCCTCAAAGCACAGGCAGTCTCCCTGTTTTGCTGAAGGCCTGGCTGGATTTCTGCTATGAGAGACAGACAAGTGGTGGGTGGGGGACCCAACATGCCACATGAAAACCCCACTGAAACAGGCATTCACAACAGGGAAATAACACATCCTGCAGGGAGATGCCAAGGTAGACAGGGAACTCTCCCTCGTCATCCCTCTTACTAGTCTTTCTGATTTTACAGTTTGATATGCTCTGACCCTTTTAGTGAATGAGGTTTCCCATTTCGGCCTCGCTGCTGCTAATCTATCCCAGATGTTAACATTGCAAGAAGGTCTGGTGCCCATTGTTGTACTGAGTTGATAATAGGACTAGAGCTGATCGCCATCTGGTTTAGTTCAGAGTATAACTTGCTGCCTCCTATTGCAGAATTGGAGTTGGAAGTCCCCTGCATTTTGTGAATGCCACACACACTAATAAAGAATTTAAGCACCACTCTCCAATAGGCATGTGTCCTTTTTGCTCTATAGGTTTCTTAAATGTGCGTTATCACATTACTAATTTGGGCAAACTCCAAGGTACATAAACAGGCCAAAACCTCTTAATGTAAATTATGCCAGAGCTTCCCAAAGGTAATTTACAAAGTGCAGGGTGCTGGCTTTCTAACATTAGGCCAAAAACCATTTTCAAAATAAGAAGCAAAATATGAGATTGTTTCTTGTTGCATGCCCGCCATACCTGTGCTGCTGCCCAGATCTATGAAAGTTATTCCACCACATTATGAGCAAAGTGGAAAATCTGATTTACCTAGAACTACTATTGATTTTTAAACTGGATTCTTGAATCAAAAGAAAATGTTTCACAAGTCCTTTCCAGTTCCAAAATTCTCTGTTGTAAGTTATTACAATAATTCTGGAGACAATCTAGCCTTGCACGAAGGAAACTTTCTTCTAATTATATTATTAAATTATCACCAGATAATCTGTTGCCCATGGAGTCTGGGAGTCCTAACAATGCCCAGCATACTCTGATGGCCCTGGCGATGCTCTGAGTTAGCCTGGCACAGAGGAGGTGCCTACTGGTGGAAGAAGCCCAAGAGACTACATGGGAAATGGCAAGACTCTGGGCAACAACATCCTATTTGCCTGGAGGTTCTGCTCTTCAGGCAAATAGATGGGAGTGCGGAGGGTGTGGCCTCCACACACACAGCAGGAGTGTGAACATCTACCCTGGCTGCACACCTTGACTTCCCGAACATTGGGCTCTTATTTCTTTCAGGACGCATGGCCAAAATACAAAAGCAAGGCAATGGCATAGTCAAGGAGACTTCCTCCTGACACAGCCCTTCCTCCTCAGTGGGTTAGTACAGAGTTTCCCAAAATTTCCCTAGACTTCCAAAATGAGATTTCTCTCAATATGTCTTTCTCAATTACCTAAAGCTTCAAGAACTCTTTTGAAACATTTTAACTATATTAATATTTGGGAAATTGTGTTCGACAAGTCAGAATAATGTGTTGCTGTTAAATACTTATAGATACCAAAAGGTCAATTCCCTCAGTTAAATGAGTTGAAGGAAGCACTGATTCACAAGGCTGGAGTAGAAGTCCTGTAACTCTGCTCTCTGTGTACTTTTATAGGCAAATCTACGTGGAAAGGTATCAAAGAAGACATCAATTCATCACTTCTATTCTAGAACCTCCCAGTTTCTAAGGGCATCCTCAGGGTGGCTATCCAAGGATCTTCAGACCTGAGCAGCTCTTTAAATTTCATTTGCCTACACCTTCTGGCCACCTGTCTGCTTAGCCAGTAAGACAGTGTGCAACGGCTGCCTCCTCCTGGGCTGTGATTTCCACAGGAGTGCAGCTGAGCTCAGTGACTGCACTTCTTTCCTTGTGTTCCTTCCTTTCCCATTTTACCCTCCTTTCTTCTCAGGTTCTGTAATCCTGTTCCCTGAGCCCACTGTGCATCTGCTTTGTCACCCACAGGCACAGCTGCAGAGAAAGTGCTGCCTCTGCAACCCACGACCACTTGTGCAAATCCCACCACCATAGTCAGGAAACCCTTCTGTCCTGTGATAGAGGGGCCACTGCACACATGCACCTCAACATCAACTCCCTGCACATCAGGAACTGAGTAATTCCGGGGAAGGATGCAGAGGATGCCCCGTGCATGGGCTCTCTCTCTCCCACCCCACAGCCCCACCTCACCTTCCAGGCAGCAGTACAGTGAGCTAAGAGCTTTCTGTGAACTCCAAACCCTCATGGGGCCCTATTCTCAGGATAGAATTTTGTTAAGTCTCTTCTAGTTCTAGAAGTCTAAACCAAGTTTTCATAATAAAAGTCTCTTTGTGCATAATGGTTGGAAATGGAGCATAAAAACACTACTTGAAGAAATTAAGTTAAATGTGTGCAACACTGGAAACACCCAGAACTAATGTTTTGCATTTCTTTCCATTATTTTTCCTGTTACTCCTCAATCTAATTGTGTTTCCCCTCCACACTACTAAGCAGGTTCTAGTTCCGCCTCAAAACTCACCTAAATCAACATTCTTCTGCTTGAAGCCTAATTATTGTAACTTTACTAAATTATCTTCTGAACATTATATCATACTCCCCACTGTTTAGTTCTAGGTTTAATTATTCTCTCTCTTTCCCCAGGCATTAGTTCTACCAGCCTTGCAAAGACAAACAGCTTCAAGGTTCAGCACCACTGTGCCTCCTCCACCCCTAACGAGCTGCATGATCTCAAACAGGTGCTGAAAATTTACCACACCTGAGCTCTCCATGCTCCCAAAGTGCCAACTGCACCGAGCTTATTAACTCTTGCTGGGACATCACAGATAAAAATACTCACTCATGGACTGATACTTTCTTAATGGTGTAGAGAGTATTGTTTAGTACTTCAAGATTATTTCTACAAAAATGAGTTCTCAGAGAACAGTATTTTAAAACTTAAATGTAGGACAGTCAGATGACTTAGTGCTGAGCTTAGCATTGACCTGCCTTTAAATGCTGATGCCTTTAAAACTTCTTTGAAATAGCCATCCTTGCTTTTAAATAACCATCCTTGCTTTTTCTCTGCCCCTCTCAAATAAAGGAAAACCAAAGAGAAATATGTCTACACTTTCCAGATTATTTCTTTCAAAATAAATCTACTATACCCCTGTTTTTCATGGAATGTATGTGCTGAAAATCTGTAAGTAACAAGGCAGCCTTCAGTGTTTGCTGTGTGATGGTCACTACACAGATCACAGCTCTTCTGATTATCACAAACTCCAGGAGATGGAGACTGCTGCTGCTCTGTGATCAGCATCCAAGGATGTAGGGGGAAGTCTTGGCATCAGGATCCCTGCCTGAGTAATCTCACTGGAAGCTGTGAAGTCGAAGCCTGTATTTAGCTCCAAGAGCCTCACATGCCCTGCCCTAGGCCACAAGCAATCACAGGGCCAAGGGTCCAAGGATCCTATGGCCCTGTGCATCAAGTCAGACTCCACTCCATAACAAACACAAAACAATCAGCATTATCTAAAGATATTCAGGCTATGAGAGAAACTGGAGCCCAATTAGGAGCATAATGCCACAACTTAGGAAAGCTCTGACCCAAAAACCAAATGTGACAAGATGAGAAATGCATGAGGTGGCTGAAGACAGGGTTGCTGCCTCGGCATCTCTGCCTGACTTGGTCTCCTCTGGGCTTTAAACTCTGGGTCGGGTTTCACCTTGCCTATGCCATAGGGCCTGTTAACCACTTCCTCACTTGTTTTCTAGCCCTAAATTGATCGAACCTATCTTACTGCTTTCAAGACTGAGACCACCACAGTAAGAATAATATTTTGTAAGGTTCACAGAAATAGTCAGTCACCTGCCACTTTCACAACATCCTTGTCAGACCTCTGGAGCAGTCTTCAGTCCTTGCCCTAAACCTATGGTCATTTTGTGTCTCAGTTACTTCCCTGTCGCTGAGACACAACGCCGGACATTCACAGGTTAAAGGACAGGTTTATCTGGCTCACAGCTTGCAGAGGTTTCAGCACTCAATCAGCAGGCACATCGAGGGCCCTGGCGGAGGAGAGCTGTTCACCACATGGTGGACAGGAAGCAGAGAGCATAGAGGAGCGGGGGGGGGGGGGGGACG
>PVJX010024320.1:0-28135 GCA_004027295.1 Dolichotis patagonum | reverse complement strand
TTCCAGCCAATGACTCAGGTTTATCCTTCTTTATGAGAGAGGGCTACTTCATGATATATAAGTATCACATTTTCTTTACCCATTCATTTGTTGATGGAAAGATACGATGCTTCCAAGGTTTAGTTATAGTAAGTTGTGCTGCTATAAACATGGCTCTGCATGTAATATGTTTTTAAGTTTTTCAGAAAGCTACCTAGAAGGAGACTAGTTAGGTCAAATGGAATTTCTATCTTTAATTTTTTTGTACTGAGGATTGAACTCATGACCTTGCACTTGCCAGACAGGCACTTGCCACTGAGCCAAACCCCTGGCCCTATTTTTAATTTTTTGAAGAATTTGTGTTCTGATCTTCATCATGATTGTCCTGGTTTACACTTCCACCAACAGTGCAGAAGGGTTTCTTTTTCTCTGCAGCCTCATCCACATTTGTTATTATTTGATGTCATGATGATGGAATCTCACTGTTGTTTTAATTTGCATTCTGTAATGGCCAGAGATATTGAACATTTTTTCATGTTATTTATTGAGAACATGGGTTACTTTTGAAAAAAATCATATTTTAATATAAAAATCTAATATGTATACCTATGTTTACAGCAGCACAATTTGTAATAGTTAGATCTTGGAAACAACCCAAATGCCCATCAACTGAGGAATGGATAAAAAAAGATATGGTCTTTCTATTCAAGGGAATACTACTTAGCCATAAAGAAGGATAAACTGGAGACTTTTACAGATAAATGGATGCAACTTGAGACCATACTTGTAAGTGAAATAAACCAGACACACATGTGTAAACATCATATTATCTCCCTAGTATAAGAAACTGAAAGAGTAAATAAGATCCAAAATATACAATAGATATTTTTAAATGGAATTTCAAAAGGAAAGAGAAACTGGGATGGGGAATAGAGAAAAGGAAGGGAAAAGTAAAAACACACACACAAACACATATATATAATATATATATTATATATACATAAGTTAATATATCTAATCTCCCTTAGTTCATTGAAAAGAAAGGTTTGTACTAATATTGTTTGGACAATTAAATGCCAGTATATTGTACCCTGAGTAACTAACGATAACAATATGCAATGTATTAATCATTGTTACCCCCATTACCTTGTTTTGAAATTTTGTTTTATTTTTTCTCTTAAAAAAAGACAAAACAATCTATTTAATACAGAAGACTGCATCCATTCATTTATATACCCTCAGTCCGTAAACAATAGAGGCTCAGAATTAAGTGACTTGCTCCTAGCTAGGCAGTGGCAGAACTGAGGTTTGAACCCATAGGAGACCCATAGGACACCCATAGTCTCCACCCTGCACTGTTTCCCTCCCAAATAAATAATTTGTTTTGCAGTAGTGAAAAGTGAACAAAGGGCCCATGCACTGAACTACATCCCTAGACCTCTTTGTAAAAATATTTTGTTTTGTTTTGTTTTTATCGGTAAGGGATCAAACTCATGACTGTGCGCTTGCAAGGCAGGCGCTTATGCCACTGAGCTAAATCCCCAGCTGTAAAAATATTTTATTTTGAGATAAGATCTCTCTAAGTTGTCCAAGCTGAGGTCAACTTGGTGATCTTCTTGCCTCAGCCTCCAAACTCTTGCACTATTACTATCATCTCATGCTTACAATTATCGTTCATTCCATTTTCATTATATTAATTCCACAGACACTTGTTAAGCCCTAGCTGGTGTCAAATCCAGGAAGGTATATAAAATAGAGATAACCAGATCTGAATATTTAAAGAATTGTGTAAAACAATTGATTCCCTGCTCTCAAAGAGCTGGAGAGTTCTTCAAATATATATGGAAAATATCCTAAAAGAACACAGCTATTTCTCTCTTCTCCGTTCCAGAAGAATTTCTTGATTCCTGCCACGTGGCTTTGTTCTTGATGTGGAGTTATTAGGATGAGTGGGGCAGGAAAGTTGTCCCTGAAGAGTCTACCGGTGCCTGATGGAGGAAAGAGACCAAATATAGACACAGTGAGCTCAGCAGTTAAGCGCAGCTTGGTGCCTTGAAAACAATAAAACAGGCAAAGGTGTGGGAACTGGGGCCGAGATGCAGCTCAGGGGCAAAGCACTGCTTAGTGTGCTCAAAGCCCTGGGTTCAATTTCCACCACCACCAACAGGATGACCAGTGTAGAGACTCTCCCAGTGACTGTCTAAGAAAGGTAGTATTTGTACTCTTATTTTCTGCTAGAAAAACCAAGACTCAGACACTGCTCAACATCACAAACCCAGTAAACATCGAAGCTCCATTTTTTTCCTTTTCCTTTTCTTTTCTTTTTTTTTTTTTTTTTTTTGGTACTGAGGATCAAACTCATGACGTCACACTTACCAGGCAGGTGTTACAACATTGAGCCATATTCCCAGCCCCCGAAACTCCAATTTGAACCCAGGTCTGCCTGATTCTACAACCCTTGCTTCCTCATTTGGGTTCCATGGAGCCCATTCAGTCCCTTTGCTCACAGTTCCAAACCTCTGTCAAACACCCATCATGCCTTGAAAAGACTTGAGTTTTACACACTAAATATTCACCTTGAGTAGTTTGGAGAGCATTTCTTGGGCTCTGCATTTCAAGATCAAGGAGAGAAGATGCCAAGGAACTATTGTCCTTCAGCTAATTAGTGAAAATAGCACACAGCCAGGGCTTAAAGTCTTTAGACTGCATAATGAAGAGTTATTTAATATTTTAGCGACAGTAATTAATTAGTCATAGGCCTTACATGGCTGTCACCGTACCTTGATGAGGCAGCTGATGAATTAATATTTATAGTTCCTCTCTGGAAATAAGACCATTTACTGGGACATTTTAGAATAGAGCAACAAGTTAAAGAAAGTCTCTGGTCAAAAGGACTTTCTGCTGATAGCCTGAGGTGGGGAATCCATAGTGAGGCAAACAACAAAGAAGAGAGAGAGAGAGAGAGAGAGAGAGGACCAGTTCGTAAACAGGAAAGATTAATGACTTATAACTTCTTTTCTTTGCAATTGTTCCTTCCTACTCTTTTGATCAAGAATAGAGGATGAGCAGGGCATTGCGGCACATGCCTGTAATCCCAGCACACAGGAGGCTGAGGCAGAAAGACCCCAAGAATTTGAGGCCACCCTGAACTACAATAGTGAGATTCTGTTTAAAAAAAAAAAAAAGAAAGGATGAAAAGAAGCAAGGAAGAAAGTAAGAAAGTGAAAAACAGGATAGACGATCAGGGTGGGGAACTGACTAAGGGAACATGGCTGAGGAGCCTCCTTTGGAAGCTAAAAGGGTGAGGGCAGCAGGAAGAGCCGTGGTAGGTCGGACCTCCGTCACCCGGGAGGCTTCTGCTGCAGCCCCAGCTGCTGACGTGATATTCACCGGCCTGGGCTCAAACGGGGCCCCTCTGGGATTTCGCGATATCTCTCCCTGCTGCTGACTTTTCTGCACCAGCTGACAGTGTAAAATGAGTCTGTAATCCTTACTGAGCTCACAAATATGCGCGTGTGGCGTGGAGATAAATGGCCCTTGATAAACCTTAATAGAACTGGCAGGCGGTGCAAAACACCAAGCGAAAAACACATGCACATCTGCCAAGCGTACTCGTGTTCGCACACACACTGACGGAATCAGTGGGGCGATCATTCCCACCCCATCACAGTCTCAAAGAGGAACACACGCCCACTCAAGGCTCGCTGGGGGATCCGGTCTATTATTCAGCCATGGGTGGGTCGCTGAGGCAGCAAGGAAAGGAAATCGGATGAAAGAGATACTGCAAAACGAGAAAAGACAAATTCTCCTCGGAGCTCTGCTGAAATACCTAAGCCGAGCGACAGGCTTCAGCCTTGAGCACAAGCCCAGAGAGGGGCCTGTGCATGACCTGCCCTGCCGCTCTCTTCCTTGGAGAAATCAGCACTATGGAGATCTGCATGATGCTGTGTCCTCTGGTGTCACCTGGTGGGCATGAGAGGTGTGGCTGCACCAAAATTTCCAATTCTGCTTTGAGAATCTGCAAACATGCCTCTGCTGCAAAATTTAAGATTAAGAAAAGATCGTTTCTACAAAAGAAATGTGGGTAAAGACAGGATCGTGGGGTTTCCACCAAGGAAAGGCTGTGCATGTTTCCATTCATTTTGTGTTTACTCAGCATCTACTTTGAGCAGCCACGGTGTTAGATTTAAGGATCTGTCTGTTTTTCCTTCCTTTCTTGTTTCCTTCCCTGATTAATTATTGCTTTTTTTTTTTTTTTGAGACAGGGTCTCACTATGTAATCCAGGCTGGCCTCAAACAGCAATCCTCCTGTCTCAGCCTTCTGACTGCTGGAATTACAGGCTTGCACCATCACACTCAGCTAATTACCAAATTTTAATTCAGTCACCTATGGAAAGACTCTGTCTCCAAACCAAGTCACACGCTGAGGTACCAGGGCACTATGGCTCACATGGTGCAGCAGGCACAGAGAGTCCTCTCTGTCTGTACGCAAGTCAAGTGGCCCCAGCCAACTATGACAAATTACTAGTAGGCACACCACAGCAAAGATGTGGGATATAGCTGAGGGCAAAGTTCTTGGGCTCAATCCTCACCACTACAAAACAGAACAAAAAGGACGATTTGTATGTGTGGTACTGGGGATTAAGCTAAGGGCCAGTCGAGTACTCCACACTGAGCTTCACCCCAGCCCTGGGAAAAGGGAGACAGAGAGCAGAATCCCTGTGAAGACAGCAGGGGAGGCTTCAGTGCCATACGCAGGCCAAGGTTTGCTGGTCACCGGCCGCGGCCAGGAGAGGCAAGGAAGAGGTGCTCTCTAGGGCCTTCAGAAAAAGCATGGGAAGTGGAGGGGGGCGGCGGTGCATACCTGTAGTATCAGCACTCAGGAGGCTGAGCCAGGAGGATTGCTGTGAATTTGAGGCTGTCCTGGGCTCCACAGTGAGTTCAAGGCCAGTCTGGACTATATTGCAAGACCCTGTTTAATACACACACATACACACACACACACACACACACACACACGGGCGTGCACACGCACACTCACACACACGCACAAAATCCTGTCTCAAAATAAAAAAATGAGAAGATCTGGGGATGTAATGCAACACAAAAACCCTGAGTTCATTCCCAGTAGCAAAAAAATAAAATAAAACAAATAAAATAAAAATGCCGCCAGGCCACTCACCTGGCCAACATTTTGGTTTCAGGCTTTGAGCCTCCAGGTCCGTGAGAATAAATTTCCATTGTTTTAAGCCTGGACATTCACGGTACTTTGTTACCACAGCTCTAGGAAACCAACACAAAGGCTTCTCAAACTGTGACTGGAGCAGGTGGAGGCTGGGCTTGGCTGTGAGATGCGCTTTGGCAGCTGCGTTGTGAGCAAAGGTGAAGTGAGCCACACAGGCCGGCATCCCTCAGGGGAAATGCAGGCTCTGGAAGCTTCTGGGGCACAGTCCTGCAGGTCTCAGCATTGAAATTTGGGCTGCAGCAGCCAGCCCCAGGCCAGGAAGGGCCACATGCGGGTTTGGGATTGTTGGCCACTGAGATTTTTGTCTGAGGAGTTACTAAGGAGTCCCTAGTAACTGGTATGACCTCGGAAAAAAGTAACTGCTTAGTAAAGGCTGGAAGCATTTGGAGATGACTTGCTGGAATCTGTGCTCTTGATTGGCTTCTGCTCCTTGGTCTCACATCAAAAGCCACCCTGGCTAGGCAAGGTGGCTCACACCTGTAATCCCAGTATTTGGGAGGCTGAGACAGGAGAGGCCAGGAGAGATGAGCCTGGGCTACAGAGTGAGCTCAAGGATAATCAGAACTAAAAGACATTGTGTCTCAAAAAAATAAAAACATAAAAAAGGACTGGGGATGAAGCTCAGTGGGAAGGCTGTCAGTTTAATTCCCAATAAGATAAAATGGCAATTTTATGTATATTTTACTAAAATAAAAAAAATTTTACTATATACTTTACTAAAATAAAAACAAATTTTAGGTACTTGGCATATAGTCAGGATCATAACATTTGCCTTTTTTGTTTGTCAGGTTTTGTTTCTTGGTCAGGGTCTCACTGTGTAATTTAAGCTGGTCTTGGGCTCAGTGTGTAGCCTGACTGGCCTCCACTCTCAGTGGGCCTACTGCCTCAGCCTCCTGTTGTTAGGAGGGCAGATGTGTGTCACCATATGAAGCTGCCCTTATTACTATATATTCATCTTACGAATAGTCAGGATTCTAATCTAAGTACATCTGACCCCCAAAACTGTAATTTCAACCATTATACCATTTCCAATTGACCTTTAGTCCAAGAATTTATTTTTCTTTTACTTATTATGCATTGAGTTGGAGTCTCACCGTGTGGCCTATGCTGGAGTCCAACTGTGGGACTCCTGTGATTCCCCCGCCTCAGCCTCCTGAACAGCTAGGCCTCCGAGAGCCTAGCACTGTGTGCAGTTAAAGCAATTTTTTTCCTTTTTTGTGGTACTGGGGATTGAACTCAGGGCCTTGAACCTATGCTTTTAAAACTAGACTCATGCTTCTTGTCTGGTACTGGCATGGAGCCCAGGGCCTCATGCATGCTCAGCCGTAGCTTTACCACCAACTTACATATCCAGCACAATAGACCTTATTTATTGACCTATTTATTTGCTTGTTTATTTTGTAGTGCTGGGGATGGAACCCAGCTCCCTCACACTGAACCACCACCTCTGCCCTTCCTTTTTTTCTTTTTTGTTTTTTTTTTTTCCTTTTTACAGACGGGCCCTTGGTGAGTCACTAAGTGAGTGGGTCAGCCTGGACTCAAACTCATGATCCTCCTGCCTCAGCCTCCCAGAGTACTGCGATTACAGGTATGCACTACCATGCCTGGCTAACTGACTTAAATTTTTCAACAGTTTTTGGTTTACAGAAAAACTGAGTGGAAAACACAAAGTTCCTAAATAACTCTCTGATAAGCCCCTAATATTTCTCTATGATTAATCCCATGTTTGTGTGGTGCTTTTGTTATAATTGGTGAGGCAGCCTTGCAAGCATGTGGTCGTGAGTTCGATCCCCAGTACAAAAAAAAAAAAAAAAAATTCCTATAATTGGTGAGGCAATATTGACATGTGATTAAAGAATGTAACTTCTGGGGATTTAGCTCAGTGGCTTAAGTGCCTGCCTGGCAAGCACGAGGTTGTGAGTTCGATCCCCAGTACCAAGAAAAAAAAAAGAAAAAGAATGTAACTGATATTAGTGCTCAATGTTTGCAATGTATATTCTATGGGGTTTGTTTTGTTTTGTTTTTGTTTTTGTTTTTGTTTTTGTTTTTGTTTTTGTTTGAGACAGGGTCTCACTGTAATTCAGGCTGGCCTCAAACTCACAGCAGGCCTGTCAGTACTGGGATTACAGGTATGCATTACCATGGCTTTTGAGAAGTGTATAATTATATATATCTACCATTATTGTACCATACAAAACAGACTCCATGCCTTAAGTATCCTGTTGGGGTCTATGTCTAAACCCCCAAGCCCCCAGATGGGTGCTCGTTGAAGGCTCAAAGGAATGAGACACACGGCGTGGTCTTTAGAGCTGCAGGAGGAGGGAGATCCTCCACAGAGCTCCTAACTCTGCTAGCCGCCGGCCAGTTGACTGACCCTGGGCAACCCGTATTTAATCAGAACGAGCAAGGGGTTGAATGGACAATGGAGGAAACCTGAGCAGGACCTTGGGAGGGGCTCAAGGACCCCTCAGAGCAATAGACGATGCTAATTAAGAACTATCCAGGCCAGGGGTTTAGCTCAGTGGCTTAAGCACCTGCCTGGCAAGCGTGAGGCTGTGTTTGATTCCCAGTACAAAAAAAAAAAAAAAATGGAGAACTATCCAGAAAGTCTCCAAGTGGCCTCAGCTGTGGCCCATCTTGCCCCGAGTTGTCTCCTTATTCTCAGTTCAATCATGCTGCACCACAAGCCCTGCACGTGTACTCAGCCTCAACAGCTCCAACATATCCCGTGTCCCACCTATTTATCCCTCCGAAAACCCATCTCCAAACCCTGGCAACTGCTGTTTGTTTGTTTGTTTAGTGGTGCTGAGCATTGAACCCACGATAGGCTGGACTTTATTACTGGACCATGTCCTCACACACCCCCTTGTTTAGCTCTGTGAGACACGGTCTCACTTTGTAGTTCAGGCTGGACTTGAACTCATTCATGGTGATCGTCCTGCCTCAGCCTCCTAAGTGCTGACATTACAGGTGTGAACCACAAGCCCAGCTACGAATAAGGTTGCTACGAACATCTGTGTGTAGGTTTTTTTGTGGATATGCTTCCAAACTCAGTTGGGTAATTTCTGTTCCTTTTTAACTTTTGTATTTATTCATACACATTTCCCTAGCTTCCAAAACAATGCATATGCCTTTAAAAATAAGTGCAAGCCAGTTTCAGTGAGTATAGTTCAGCTTCCCTAGGAGGTTGAAGTGGGAGGGTCACTTGAGTTCACAAGTTCCAGACCAGTCTGGGAAACTTAACAAAATTCATCTTTGAACAAAAAAAGAAAAAAATCACACAAAATGCATGTAACGTTTGAGATAACTTTCTGCAATTTAAGTTTTTGAGTAAAAATAACTGACTGTTATAAAAACAGTATATATATAGTTTTTACTTTTGTGTGTGTGTGTGGGCGCTACAGATAGAACTCAACTCATCCCCAGATGGCCCTTTTTAATGTTTTATTCAGAGACAGGCTCACTCTCACTAAATTCTTTAACTGCCCAATTTGGGCTTGAACTTGCAATCTTCCTGCTTCAGCCTCCAGAGTGCTAAGAATAGAACCAGAGCCTTCTCATTGAGCTACATCTCCAGCCCTCTTTTTGTTTTTGTTGCCACCGTGCTTAACTTCCTTTCTTTCAATTTTTGATTTTAAGACAAGGCCTAACTGTATTTCCCAGGCTGACCTTGAACTTGCAATTCTCCTGCCTCAGCTTCCTAAGAAGCTCAGGTTACAGGAGTGAGTATATGTGTACTTTAGAAGTTAGATCATATAGATATTTCTATCTTTTGAGATAATCATTAACATTTGGTACCTTCTAGACCCTTTCCGAAGTATGCACACATAGCATCAGTTCTTTTATCCGGCAATGGCTTAAAATGACCATTTCACAAAGTTCTAATTCCTGGGTTGGGCTCCCATGGCTGGCTCTGCTCATCTCCCCGAGGGTCATTTGAGTGCCTACAGTTGGTAGCTGCCTGGCCTAGGGTGGCATTGCTCGATTCGCAGGTGTTTGGAGGTGGCTCTGGGCTGGGCCCCGCACTGTGATCTTGTCCACTCTGAGAGTCACGTGGGCTTCTTCAGGTGGTGCCATGGTGTCCCAGGGGGCAAGCATGGTGGCTGCCGGGCCTAGGCTTGCACGTCCCATGTCACTCACGCTACATTCTGTTGGTCAAAACAAGCCAGAAAGGGGTAGGGAATGCATTCCCATTTGGAACAATACTAAGCTGCTAAAGCTTCGAAATGGATCTGAAAGAAAGATGCAGGGACCCTAAGATGTTGCTGACATCCACAAAAGAATCGGCGAAGCGGGTGTAGAGGCACACATCTGTAATCCTAGCACTTGGAGAGGCTGAGGCAAGAGGATCACACAAGCCCAACCTTAGCAATTTAGTGAGATCCTGTCTCTAAATCTCTAAATACTGTAAAATAAAATAAAAAGAGGGCTGGGTGTGCATTCCCAGCACACACACACACACACACACACACACACACACACACACATAGTGAGGTCAAAACAATTTAGCATACTACGATCCTGTGTTTTCCTTCTCTTGTGGGCATACAGTAGAGAGCTGCAGGTAATGTGATACTGCAAAAGACTGAAGGTGGACAGGGAAAATGAAGCTGCTTTCTATTAAACCAGCCATGTTGATTTGAAAATAAAAATGTAAAATTGGTGAGTGTGGTGGCACAGGTCTCTAATTCCAGCCCCCAGGAGGCTGAGGCAGGAGGACTGCCGTGAGCCCAAGTCCAGCCTGGGATCCCTAATGAATTCGAGGCCAGCCTGAACTATATAGCAAGACTGTCTCAAAAAACAACACAAAACAAAACAAAGTTACTTTTATTAACAGAGTAATGGGACTGGGGATTTAGCTCAGTGGCATAAGTGCCTGCCATCCAGGGGACTGGGGATTTAGCTCAGTGGTGCAAGCACCTGCCTGGCAAGTGCAAGGTCGTGAGTTTGATCCCCGATACCAAAAAAAAAAAAATTAGAACCATAAAAAGCTCCTGCTATGCTTTGAGTCAGGTTTATTCCACAAGTCACATGGGGGCTTACTGCCCACTGTCAAATGATAGGAGGTAGAAGCTTAACTATAGTTTTTAGGAGCAAGACCTTTGGACAGCCAGAACAATGGGCCCCAACCCCACTCCTCCTCTTTAGACAGGATCTTCTATGTAGTTTAGCCTGGCCTCGGACTTGCAGTGCTCCTGCTGCCACCTCTCAAGTGCCCTGCGATTACAGGCAGGTACCATCATACCCGGCCAAACCCCTGCTGTTCTTGTCATCCAGTGCTATTGTTGTTGTCAACAGAAAAACTGATGTAGTGAATGAAACAAACATTTCTTGACACAGCCTTGTTACATAGCTCAGGCTGGCTTTGAATTCACAATGCTCTTCCGGCCTCAGTCTCTTGAGTGTTGGTATTGTAGGCTTACACCATCACACCTAGTGTTTTTTTCCCCAAAAAACATTTCAAGCTCTCTGGCTAATGTACAGGGACAGCAAGACCTTGGGACCTAATGTACAGGGACCACAAGTGACCTTATGGTCACTTTTGCAACCTATTATTTTTGCAGGTACTGGGGATCAAACTCATGACCTCACACTTGCCAGGCAGGTGCTTATGCCGCTGAGCTAAATCCCCAGCTCTCAAGCCTTCTTTTGATATCAAAATCCTGTGCATTTCATCTTCTGTTTGTATGGCATGGGAGCTGAACCAAGGGCTTTGCATGACCTGGGAGAGAACAAACACTAAAGCAGTCAGCTCTTGTGACCTTTTCTTACCATTTTTCTTAGCCTAAATCACTGACTCAGCCAGACCGGCTCAGAACGAAAAACAAAAAAAGGGCTAGACATAGCTCTGTGAAGCCTCTAGGTTCAACCCCTAGGGCCACAAGACAAATCATAGGAAGCACAGGTCTGCCTCATGGTGGAAGGGGTAGCGTAATAAACAATGCATCAACTCTGAAGTATTGTTTGGGTTTTTTTGAGGCAGGGTCTTGCTATGCAGTCCAGGCTGGCCTCAAAACTTGTGACAATACTCTTACTTTAGCCTTTCAAGTGCTGGAACTACAAGCATGTGTCACCATGCCCAGCCTAGATTGTGAAGTATTCAAAAATAACTTGGGGAACTAAGACTCCATGTGGTTGAGGACACAAAGGCAGTGTTCAGGGTCGCCTGCACTACACAAGACTGTCTCACAAATATTAGGCCAGAAAAGTAGGCCTATCAGAAGGCTGACACATACCACTAGCCTCATTCCACAGAATGCACTAGAATGACTGGTTTTAAAAAGGAAACCCCCAAGTCAAGGCTACACAATACCAGAACTAAGTAGGATGAGGAGTGGAAAACTTCTGGCAGCTTCTTACAAGGCACCAGGAAGAAACCCACAGTCAAAAATGAGGACCTGGAGCAGCGGCACATTGGCAAGCTCAACCCTACCCACAGAGAGGCAAGGATACTTTCAAAACTAACGAAAATAAAAGGACACACAGAAAATGTAATCAGTTCTTTAATTAGGTTCTTGGTAACAATTTAGAACACCAATTTGTGAGGATAAACTCCATTTGTCAGAGCAAAAACAGATCTCAAGTAGCCCCGGAGCTGAGGAACGGCTTTGATTTTCGGTAAAATCTGCGAGTCCACCGCTTTCTGATCAACCTTGCGTTGCTCTGAAATCTGGTATCTCTACACAAAGAGAAAAAGCAAACATTCAAAAACAAGCACAAGCACCAAGCTACTCTGCTAGCTAGGGAATCCCACCTCAAAATTCTCATTACCAAGACTATGGAAACACAATTAAAGGCAAATTTACCTCCCTGCCCCTGGAGCTGTGAAATACCATCTGTCCTTGTGTAAGTAAGGGTTTTTATTCTTTCCTCCACTTTAATAACATCGATGACAAGAGCAAGCATATTTCCAATATAACAAGGAGGAATTTCTAGAGGGTTCCTCTAAAAGTTTTAGGATTCTACACTGAGCTTTCAACCCTCAATAAAAACTAGAATTTAGAAGCATCTTGAACACTAAGTATTCTGGACACTACAGTGCTTACACTCGTCTTTCCTTTTGTGCAAGCAATAACCCTGTTTTGAGTCCCTAACTAAAGAGACAGGACGGAGCCTCACCTCCTTCTCAGTGTCGAAGATCTCGCCCTCCTGGTGTCTGGGCTTCCGCAGCTTCTTCTTCTTGAAGTAGGCATCAGTGAGGTGTTTGGGGATTTTCACGTTGCTGATATCAATTTTGGTGGAGGTGGCAATGACAAATTTCTGGTGTGTTCTACGCAGAGGAACACGATTCAGGTTAAGAGGTCCTGAGGAAAAAAAATTTCATGAGCTAAAAGGAAAATAATAACTTAATAACTGAGTAGGAATTAAGCCTGATTTGGAGAAGTCTCAAACTGTCTCAGAACCTGGAATGTCCTCCCACCCAATCTGTTGAAGTGAGCCAGCCTAGAAAAAGGCAGTCACTTATATACATTGGTCAAACTCACAGGTCCCTGAAACCAAGTATTCCTTGTCTAGAAGAACAATTCACTTTTCATGTTGACAAACTCCATCCCAATGCCAACTGACAGAATAATTACAAGTTTATGCAGGATGACTTCCGTGGGAAGAGGTCAATTATTGGGTATTTTAGTCAATAGTTACTTGATGTGTTACCATAAAAAACTCAAAGTAGCCACCACCAAACCCCTAGGTACACAGAGCAATGAAATACTGCAAATGTTTAAAAACGTCTGAAGTGTGGCCAGGTGTGGTGAGCACACACAACCCCAGCCACCTGGAAGGCACAGGGAAGAGGGCCGCATGCTCACGGCTACCGTGGGCAATTTAGCAAGATGGTTTCAAAAACAGAGAAACGTAATTAACTAGACCTGGTGGTGGATGCCTATAATCCCGCCACTTGGGACACTCAGGCTGTAGGATCACTGTGAGTTTGAGGGTAACCTGGGCTACAGTGAAACTTGTCTCAAAAGAATAACACAATCGGGTTGGGCATGGCGGTGCACACCTGTAAGGCCAGCCCCATGAGACAGGCAGGAGGACTGCTCAGAGTTCAAGGCCAGCCTGAACTATTTAGCAAGACCCTGCCTCAAAAACCACCCAACCAAAACACACAACCTCTCAGAAATTTAAAAAATCCAAGGATTTCCTTACCAGTCACAAGTAGCAAGCCACTGGCCAACTGCTTCAGGAAAACCACTCTCTGAAAATGAAATGAAACTTTAAAATTGCAATTAAATCTTTTGTCAGATTTAATGGGCGTATTTTAACACTTAAGTGAATTATCAATGCCAAATCTGACTTCTGTCACCGGGCATCTAAATTTGGCAAATGAAACTTCTTCATGCATGTTGCTCAGCACTTCTGGAAACAAAGCACACTGGCTTATTGAAGAAATGTATCAAACATAAACATGTTTTGGAGCAAATGGACCCGTGTCTTTTATTACATAACCATTAGCAGAAATGGTTGTATCACAGATTAAACCTGATACTTGAAACAAGACCCTCCCCAACACACTATCCAACATAAATGAACAAGATCAAACCCTCCTGGCCAAGGCACCCTGCTCACCTTGCCTCTGTGGCGCCCAGTGAGGATGATCAAGACGGTCCCAGGAGTGATGCTGGCTCGAAGCTTCCTCACGTGCTGACTGAAGGGTTTTTTGCCGTGGCTCAACAGCTTTCGGGGCACGTCTTCAGTAGGGTAATATCTAGGCTGGAAAGATCCCACTTAAGTCATTAGGGTCAGGACAGCTGAGTTTGGTTGTCAAAGAAACGTTTGCCACAGCTTTTACTTATTTAAAACTTGAACTTTATTTTCTATATCTTTTATGTGCAAAACAGGATTGAAACAATTTAACAAAGAATGAGTGACAGCATCAGTCAGGTTACCTTTATAAACCCGGAGAAAAGGTGAACCTTAGAGACGGCACTAGTTACCTTTCTACAGCTCTGAGCAGCCACTCTAGAGCTTCGCTAGGTGCTAACCCTTTTAGCCTATGCTTCTTTAGAAAAAATGACCTTGGGCTGGGGATTTAGCTCAATAGCTTAAGCGCCTGCCTGGCAAGCACGAGGTCATGAGTTCGATCCCTGGAACAAAAAAAGAAAAAAAAAGAAAAGAAAAAATGACCTGAGTGCACGCCTGTTATCTTAGCACTCACAGACTGAAGCAGGATCACTAAGTTTGAAACCAGCCTTGAACTACACAGCAAGCCTGTCTCAAAAATAAAAAAAAAAAAATTTAAAAACCCACAGTTGACATACATTTTGTATCTTGAAAACAAAGGAGGGCACACAATAAAAACAAAGATGACACAGCTCCTCTTCCAATTCTAAAAAAGTACACTGTGTCTTCACCACTTCATTGGGTCCTCATAGCAAAACATCTCATTCCCATTTTATCCACAAAGGAAAAAGAATTGCATGAAAGTAAATACTGGCATTGATAGTTCACTGAAGTGTTAAAACACACCAAGAAGACTAAGCACTACAGCCACAGGTGCTGCATGCCTGTGACCTCATCACTCAGGAGGCTGAGGCAGAAGGATTGCTGCAAGTTTAGGTGCACCTGGAGAATACACAGTGAGTTCAGGGCCAGCTTTAACTTCATACTAAGACCCAGTATCAAAAGCACTACCCCCCACCGCAACTGTGGGCCCCACGCAATCCACGCAAGCACTCTACGATGAGCCACACCCCCAGCCCTAATAGCTGAGTTCTAACTACACCACAGCATTACTATGCTATCTCAATTTCACCACAAACCTCCATAGAAATAAAGCTCTAGAAAAATAACTTGACTTATTTAAGCTTAAATGGCGTCTTTTAAATCCAATCTGCAAACTGCACTGGAACCTGGGCCTAGGATTACCTTCCACCTTCCATTACCATGTCACTGCTTAACAGAAACTGATGAGTACACAGAAAGCAAAGCATGAAGCCTAACCTGAAAGTCCATTTCAGTGTCCTCAAACTCTTACCATTTTTCGAAGCTTAACCACGCGGGTACCACCATTCTTGTCACCACCAACTGGTTTTGTGACAGTAGCAAGAACCTTTTCCTTCTTTTTCTTCTCAACCTACAAACACAAATACATTACTAAGTCAGAGGCAACCAAGTAAAGTTGAGAAATAATTTGCAGTAGTTCCCCTCATCCCTTACCTTGGATTTAGCAGCTGTGTACTTTCTCTTGTACAAAGCCTTTCTGGAATACATGGCAGACCGCGAGTATCTACCAATTCCTCTAACCAGGACAGGGTTTCTGCTGCAGTGGGGCTGCCCCTTCTTGGACTTTTTAGCCTTCACATTACCCTTTTTAACCTTTTTACTAGTGCCAGTGGCTTTGGCCTTCTTGACTTCGGGTTTCTTCTCTTTAGTATCTGGCTTCTCCGTTTTTTCGCCCGCCATCTACCAATTAAAAAAAAAAAAACAATTCACAAACCATCCCAAGGCAAAGCTAAAGCTGTCGATAGATGGGCTGAGCCTTTCTACAAGCTTTTCCCCCTTAATATATAGTTCTCCAGGGCTGGGGATTCAGCTCAGCGGCATAAGCGCCTGCCTTACAAGTGCGCGGTCGTGAGTTCAGTCACCGGTACCGATTAAAAAAAAAAGTTGTTATAATTCTCCAAAATTGCGAACCTCTACCCTAACCTCCATGTAACTACCTTTGGAGGATCTCCCCAACATATTACAAAACTTCTGATGATTTGAAATACCTTGGTGGGCTTTTAGTAAATATTTTGCGGGTCTCAGTCCTGTTTTGCGAATACGAAACCGCGAGACAAGTCTTTTAAGTCTCCAAAACTAGGAAGTTGACAGTCTAGAACCTGGAAACGATTGCGTTCAAAGCCTTTACTCTTAACTTTTAATACCACTGTCTCATTCAAGAAATTCGGTTTAGGAGAAACGGGACACAAAATTCAGTCAAGACTTAACCACAACGTCCCAGAGGCGACTTCCGGTCGGGGACGTGGGGAAACGAGAAGGCAGTTTTTGGCTTGTGCCACGAACCTCAACGTGGCTGAGAGAAACTGGGAAGCGTATTCTGTAACCCGGACCCAGGATTACCGAGCAGGCACTGTCGCCCTGTACTCTAGCCTAGTCAGTGCGCTGTAGTGTCTCTCACAAGCCTCGCGTCCTGCCCGCTCAAGCGGGTTGCGAGCAGCCGGAGCCTCTACCGCACTCCATCTCACCCTCTTTGCTCCCAGTCGTCAACCCAGACGAAAGAAATAAGGCGTCCAGGAGGCCTCTCAGACAACCCTGAAGATGTCCGACCCCTGTACGTGTCGACTTAAAGTCCTGTAATTTCGGATGGCGAAGGATTGAGGGTCCTGGAATCAAGTCTCATACAGACACCAGTCATTCTTACCTTGCAAGATGGGAAAGAGGACTAAGTTCCCGGCTTCCGGTCTATAAGCAATGACGGAAAGTGTCTACTCTCACTTCCTTCCGGGTTAGGGGCATCATGGGAAGTGTAGTTTTTTCTGCACCATGGGGCCCTATTTTTCATTAACATGTAAAGGTAAGAATATTGTGTCATGTTTCTTCTTCTTTTAAAAAAAAATTTTTTTTTTGAGACAGGATCTCGCTATGAAGTTCAGGCTGGCCTTGAGCTCACTTTCTGGCCCAAGCTGATCTCGAACTCACAACGATACTCTTCCATCAACCTTCCGAGTGCTGGGATTACAGGCATGTGCCACCACGCCCGTTTTGTTTAGTTTTATCTGGGCATTGTGGCATACTCCGTCTATAATCCCAGCACGCGAAAGGCTGAGGCAGGAGTATTCAAAGCCAGCCTGGGATACATACTGAAACCCTGTCTCAAAACATCAAAAAGCTGCTTCATTTTAAAGACCACCACAATTTTAAAAAATTTTTTTAATTTTAAGAGCCACTGGTCTCCGTGGTAGCATGCTTACCTAGTATACGTGAGGCCCTAGTATAGCGAGGCCCTAGGTATATCCAGTACCTAGAGGAAAAAAATCACTGGCTTTTAAAAATTAATATTTACCTTTTAAACTTCTAAAAGATCAGGTACGTGCATATAGCCCAGGCTGGCTCCCAACTCATGATCTGCCTCAGCCTCCCTAGTGCAGGGATTACAGGTGAGCTAGATTATTTATAAATTGCAAAATTTTTCTGTTTTTTCTATTTCCCCATTTGGTCCTGGCTGTCCAATGAGACAGATAGGAAGCCCCAGGACAACGTTTTTTCCTCTGTACTGGAAACCTTATAGAAGACAGTAACTGTTTTAGGTCTGTCAAATAATTGCACAGACCAGAAAATTCTCCAAGTATTTCCAAAACCAACTTGAAGTGACAATTTTTTAATCGTTGTTTTTTGAGACAGAGTCTTACTCTGCAGTTCTGGCCAGCTCAAATTTGTGCCAGTTCTCCTGCCTGCCTCCATATCCCGAGTGCTGGGATTACAAATGTGTGCCACAACATCCCATTAACAATTTCTTCTATTTTTAATAATAGCAAAGTTTTATTAAAGACAGTAAAGAAACAGGGTCTGCAGAGTGAGTTTGGGTCAAGGAAAAGGCATGCATGGTGGCACTCACCTGTAATCTCAGCACTCAGGAGGCTGAAGCAGGACTGCTGTAAGTTCTAGACCAGCCTGGACTATATAATGAATTCAAGGTTAGCCTGAACCACATAGTGAGACCCTGTTCCCGCCCCCGCCAAAAGTATGCCCTATAATGAGGGTGGGCCTCCATACAAAAGAGAACACAGTGGTTTAAAGTGACACCTTCGGGCTGGGGATTTAGCTCAGTGGCTTAAGCGCCTGCCTGGCAAGCGTAAGGTCGTGAGTTCGATCCCCGGTACCAATAAATAAATAAATAAATAAAGTGACACCTTTAAGTTTGCTGACTAAGGACATTAGAAACACCACAAGAAGTTGGAATGTGGACATGCCTGTAATCCCAGTATTCTGGGAGGCTGATGCAGGAGGAGTGAGTTTGAAACCAGCTTGGGTCCAAACTGCAACACCACTGAGGAAAAAGTTTTGTTTTTGTTTTTTTTTCTAGTACCGGGGATTGAACTCACGACCTCATGCCTGCCAAGCAGGTGCTTGTGCCGCTGAGCTATATCCCTGGTCCTAGGAAAAACAGTTGTACTGCGAAAATTTCTTAGTATGTGTGAAGCCCTGGATTCAATCCTGGCCCCACCAAAAATAAATAAATAAGTAGCAAACCGATTAATAAACATAAAAAAATACTTCCTCAGATTAAAATTTTAAAATATGAATGTTATCTTTTGGAAAAGAACATAACTCTTTACTGTTTCACAAAACAAAACAACACACGTAATATACATAAATAATGTATAAAAGAAATAAAGAAAAAAACCTATCAGGAATTTTAACCTGGTAAAATACCCCTCAATATATATTAAATAGCCCTGCCACAGATATAAAAGCAAAACTGAACCCCCTCTTGTGTTTCGTTGTGGTATTGCAAAGGTCATGGTTCATGAATTCAACAAAATAGCAAAAACATGCTGGTCACAGGGTGAGCATTGTTAACCCTGGTTTTGTCATGTATAAAATACTCTTGAATTTGTGATCCACTTTTATTACAAAGCAGACATTTTCACAGACACTAAAGGCTGCTATGTATCAATAAAACTTCCTTCTGAGGAAGGAATTTAAAATGAAGGAGAGACTTGATTACAATGAATGATGTATCTAAGGTCACACATATACTTAAACACACATGTTCTCATCCACCTCATGGGAAAGACAGAAAACGAGTCCGGTAGGCAGTGGTGCTGCAGGATGGGCACTGCCTGTGCAGTGTAGATGATAAACTTGGCATGTCTACTTTCTCATTTATAAAGCAGAGATGGATCGGGGCATAGTGATCCACACCTGTAATCCCAGCACTTGGGAGGCTGAGGCAGGAGGATTGCTGTGAGTTTGAGATCGGTTGGGCTACATAGTGAGTTCAAGGCCAGCCAGAACTGCAGAGTGAGACCCCGTCTCATCTAAAAAAATAATAAAATTAAAAATAAGTAAATAAAAATGAGTAAAACAGGGATGGTATTTATCATATTGACAAGACCTCCTCCCTAAATATTGATGTCAAGGTCAACATAGTGATTCAGTCACTCAATAATTTGCTCTTATGCAAGTTTGTGAAAGTCTTATTTTTGGTGCAAAAACAAAGCAAAAATCCTCTCTGAAACCTGTGTGTGCAAATATAAATATATACATATTATGAATTCATGAATGGACATATATATATTGATTATGAACCATTTAAAAAGTAAATTAGGGGCTCAGGGATTTAGCTCAGCGGCATAAGCACTGACCCAGCAAGAGCGAGGTCCTGAGTTCAATCTCTGGCACAAAAATAAATAAATGAATTAATTAAAAGTAAATTTAAAGCTGGTGTGGTGGTGCATGCCTGTAATTCCAACACTAGGGAGGCTGAGGCAGGAGGATCACTGTGAATTCAGAGCCAGCCTAAACTACACAGTGAGACCTTGTCTCAAAAAAAAAAGTTTAAATTAAAAAAAAACCTGAATAAATAAATAAATAAATAAATCAAAGTAAACTAGACCAATGGATGCAGTGCACACCTCTCTAATCTCAGCAACCTGGAAGAGACTACATTGCTGAGGCCTAGATAATTTAGCAAATAAATAAAAAAAACTTAAAAAGATAGGGATGTAATTCTGTGTGAACATCTTGTGTTCAATCCCCAGCGCTGTCAAATAAACCATTAAAAAGTGAAAAATAAGCTAGAGAGCCAGGCACAGCAGTACATGCCTGTAACTACTTGGGAAAGTACTTGGGAGGCTGAGCAGAGCAAAGTTAAATTCAAGATCCTCTGGACAATTCAGTGAGAAACTGTCTCAAAATGAAAAATCTAGTGGTTTGAGGTCATTCTCCAGTACACACACACACACACACACACACACAAACGTGCACGTGGGCACCACTATAAAACCTCAACATGGCCGGGTGTGGCGTGCATGCTTGTAATCCCAGCACTCAGGAAACTGAGGCAGGAAAATTGCTACAAGTTCAAGGCCAGCCTGGGCTACAAAGTGAATTCAAGGCCAGTCTGAACTGTGTAGTAAAACCCTGTCTCAAAATGACCAAAAAAAAAAAAAAAAAGTCAACACGGTAGCACATACCTGTAATAGTACTCTGGGAGACTAAAGCAGGAGGACCTGAGTTCAAGGCCATATGGACTACACAGTGAAACCTGCCTTGAAAAAACTCAAACAAAAAAATGCTTGTGTGGGGACCGGGGATTTAGCTCAGTGGCTTAAGCACCTGCCTGGCAAGTGTGAGGTCGTGAGTTCGATCCCCGGTACCAAAAAAAAAAAAATGCTTGTGTGTATTATGCATCTGAGTGAGCGTGGGATGTGTGTGTAGTTGTACAAGTCTAGAAAAAGTGTGAAAGTACGTATACCAAACCATGAACACTGATAGGGGTTGGGATAAGCAGGATGGAGACACTGAGAAGTACGGTTTCTATTTGACTTGATTGTAGGAAAACTGTATTGTTTTCATAGTTGAAAAAAATTCAACTAAAATATCTTTAAGTGAATCTGTCCTGAGCCTGTTATAAACCAAGCATGGTACTAGGCTCTGGGCATGTGCAGATGAAGAAGACAACGTCATGATCTCAAAGAAACTTGTCATCTGGGGGGAGAGGCGGAAGGCTGAGCCAGCAGTAATGGTGCAATGTGCTTGGTGCAGATAGGCAGCCTTGGGAGCGTAGGAAGGGGCCCTGTGTTTTATTTTCAGGACTCGGTCAAGGGTCGTGTGCCTGGGAAGAGCTGCCAATATTGGAGGTCAGTCTTGCATGACATTCCATTTGTAGATAGGGAACAGTGTAAAGAATATGCCAGGCCAAAAGAACCAAATGTTAAGAGCCAGGTGTTGGTGGCACACACCTGTGATCCCAGCACTTGGACGACTGAGGCAGGAGGATCACTGTGAGTTCAAGGCCAGCCTGAGCTATATAGGGCAACCTTGTCTCAAAAAAGAAAAAACAAACAAAAACAACAACAAAACATGAGAGTAAACTTTGAAAGGCAGCAATGGAGGGAACAGCAAAACACTTTTGGAAACTGGCAGATTGTACGAGGGTGTTGGCCGGAGTCACATTTGATGCACCAGTGGAAGGGTTCCCGTTTAATTCTCCAGGCTTTGAACTCCTTCATGCAATAGGGGAGTGACAGAATTCAACTTGTAGTCTAGCTCATTCTAGCTACAGAGGGTACAGAATACAGGAAAGACTGCGAGGTGATACGTAGTTTCTGACTCAGAGATTATAGTTTGGAAAAGAGGCAAATCAGCATTTATGAAGCACGTGCTTGGGCAGGGCATGGTGGCAGACTCGAATCATCTCGGGAGTCATGCTCAGGAGGCTGAGGCAATTTAGCAACACCCTGTCTCAAAATTTAAAAGAAGGGCTGGGGATACACAAGTAGCTTACTGGTAGGGAACCCCTGGACTCCATTTCCAGAACTTAAAAAAGTGACTATCACGATCACCACCACCACAAACCCTGTAAGTGCTCCCTTTGACAGGAAATACTTTAAGTACTTCACAGACCTACCTTATGGCATAGGTAGTTTTTCACTGGGCAGTGCAGGCTGACCTTTGCCTCCAGATCCCTCCGCCTCAATCTTCCAAGTGCTGGGGTCGTAGGCATGTACCACCCCCACTTTTGTTGTTTCCTTTGGTTCTGAGGATTAAACCCACAGCCTCCTGCCTTCTATGTAACCATTCTAGTGCTAAGCTACATGCCCAGCCTTTAAAAATATTTTTTTTTGCGTCACAATCTCTCTATGCAGCCTGCGCTGACCTTGAACTTGTGAGCCTCCTGCCTCAGTTTCCCAAGTGCTGGGAGTACAGGCGTGCAACACTACACCAGCTGGGGCAGGTCATGTTTTGGTCCTCATGTTACAGGGAAGGAAACGCAATGGTTTGCCTGTGGGCACCCAGCTTCCCTACGCCCTCTTAGACTTATAATGGAATGTGTTAATTTGTAAACCAGAACAGGTGAGGCTTCCTACCCCAGAGTAGGTGGCCACAAGCTGAATAGGGAAGGAGTACGACAGGCAGAGCAGAATGAAATCATTCAGCACGACTGCATCAAATAAAATGTGGGTGCTGGGGAGATTGACCGGTGAAACGAGAAGGAGCAAGACCTGGTGACTGTTCAAAAATTTTGGATCTCAAAAAATAAAATAAAATAAAAAATTTTGGATCTCGTCAGGCATGGTGGTACATGCCTGTGATTCCAGCACTTCGGAGGCTGAGGCAAGAGGATGCTGAAATGAAAGTTGGAGTCTGGACTACATAGTGAATTCAAGGCCAGCCTGAACTAAGTAGTGAGATCCTGTTTTTTTGTTTGTTTGTTTGTTTTGTTTTGTTTTGTTGGTACCAGGGATCGAACTCAGGACCTTGCACTTTCCAGGCAGGCGCTTATGCCACTGAGCTAAATCCCCATCCCGAGATCCTGTTTCAAATGAAACAAAACAAAACTTTTAGAATAAAAAAAACTGGGTTTCATGGATTCCAGCATGGGCAGATGCTCAAGTCCCTTACATATGATGACATGGTGTTTGCATGGAATCTCACACATCCTCCTATGTAGTCTTTCTTTCTTTCCTTCCTTTGTTCTTCTTTTTCCTCCTTTCTTCCTTCTTTCTTGCTCTCCCTACCTCCCTGCTTTCCTTCCTTTTCTTTTTTTTTTTGTTTTTTTTGAGACAGGGTCTCACTGTGTAGTTCAGGCTGTCCTTGAATTTGGGGTGATCTTCCTGACTCAACCTTCTGGCACCTGGCATTACAGGTGTGTATCACCACAGATGGCTGAGAGTTCTTTGTCTTCAAATGAGATGGGAGCATTAGGAGAAAATATGAAGAATTTTGAAGCTTTATAGATGTGGATTAAGTTGGATGTAGGGGCACATAGTTCTAGTTTCCCAGGAAGCCGAAGCAGGAGGATCACATGTTTCAGGCTAGCCTGTGGAACTTAGTGAAACTCTGTCCCTCCAAACCTTAAAAAGAAGAAAAAAGAAAAAAGAAAAGAAGGGGCCCAGGATATAGTTTAGCACTCCTCATGTTCAAAAAATTCTGCCTCTGTCATTTCCTAGATCTGCAATTTTTAATGAGTCATGTGGGCGTTTGCTAAACTCCATCTTCTCACCCTGAACCACAATAGTCCCTGTCATAGTCTATTTGCAGCTTTACCCTTTTGTTTCAATCTTCACAGAGCACCCCAAGTAAATGCCTGGTTTTTTTTTTTTTTGGTGGTGGTGATGGTACTGGACATTGAATTCAGGGCTTTTATGCTAAACTTACACTCCAAGTCCTTTTTATTTGTTATTTTGAGGCAGGGTCTCATTAAATTTCCCAGGATAACCTCAAACTTGGGACCCTACAGCCTCAGTCTCCCAGTACTGGGATGATGATGATGATGATGATGATAATGATGATTTGAAACAGGATCATGCTTTTTAGTTCAGGATGGTCTTGAACTCATTATGTAACCCAGGCTGGCTTTGAACTTGTGGTGATCTTTTTGCCTCAGCCTCCTCAGTGTTAGATTACAGGTGTGCGCCACCATGCCAGGCCGAGGGATTTTACTCAAATGCCATTTCAGTGAACACTTTTTCCTACTAACCCCATCCCCTCACCTGGTTTTCTCTTCCTGGGTCTCAGTTACCCACAGTCAGCTGTTGTCTGAACATACTAATTCAGAAATAAACAATTCATTGGTTTTAAATTGCAAGCTGAGTCAAGTATGTTCAGGTAGATCTTCTTTTACTTAATAGCGGCCCTGAATGCAAGAGTGCTAATGCCGGCAGTTTGGATATAAAAGCTACAGTGGTGCTTTTAAGTGAAAAAGGTAAAAATTCTCCCTTTTTTTGTGGGTACTAGGAATCAAATTCAGGACTGTGCGTTTGCCAGGGAGGGACTGCACCACTGAGCTATATCTCTGGCCCAAAAGTTCTTACCTGAGTAAGAAAAAAGAAATTAGATGCAGAGGCTAAGATGTAAGAGTGAATCTTCTATCCATGAAACTGTGAGGAAGAAAAATGAAATTTGGGGTAGTTTTTCTGTCACAGCTCGGAATGCAAAAGTTATGGTCATGGTGTATGATCGTGCCTGGTTAAGAAAAAGGCATTAAATTTGCGGGTGAAGACACGAACAAAAGATGTTTTATCAATTCACAGCCATGTTTTGCTGTAGCATTAAGCTTATCCAACAGTCTATCATTTTTGTTAAAATTTTATTGTGTCTAATTCACAACTTAAACTTTATTACACAGAGGTATATGGAAAAACACAGCATATATAGTGCCATGGCTTGCATTTTGATGTTCCCCCCAAAGACTAATGGGTCATAGAGGGGGCTTTTTCAGAGGTGGCTGGCTCTAGAGAATGCGAGGCTGGAATTGATTTATGTTACAGTGTTAGGTGCAAGGGCACTAGGATTAAAGGTGTGAGTGCTAGCTGCCCCAAGTAACCTGGATAAGATAAAAGGGGCAGATAGATGCTGTTGAAGGCCCTTGGTTGTTTTGCTGTCTTCTGCCCAACATGAAATACTTCTCTGTGGGACCTGTCTGCCATGCAACCCTGCCTTGCAGGTCTGAAACCTCTACAAACTGTGAGCTAAATCTTTCCTCCTTTAACTTTGGGTGTTGGGTATTTCATCTCAGCAACGAGGAAAGTAACTAAGACATAAGGGTCTGGCGCTGTCTGAAGTTTTAGCCATCCACTGGGGGTTTTGGAACGTATCCATCAAGGGGGAGGAGTACCCTACTCCTTCTTTTTTGTCTTTTAGCCCTTTATATCTCTGTGTAGCATATATGTACATTTATACCTTTCTATCAATCAATTTGTTTTGCAGTGCTAGGGATGGAGTTCACGGCCTTTCATAAAAACCTTTATCACATAAATCAATGCATTTTTAAAGTTTATCTAGTTTACTGTAACTCCTCCTATTAGCGTTTTTTGTTCAGTTACTCATAGTCTAAAGTAGTTTCTAACAACTGGAAAACACCCAACGGGATGTTTGTCATAACACGTAACAATCTTAAAGGGATTACAGTATAGGCCAGGCCCAGTCCTCAGCATTTGACATATTGAATCATCACAATAACCCTATAAAGAAAATACAATTACTACAGTATCTTTATTTGATAGGAAGGAAAGAGGGGAGAACTTGAGACTGAAAAACTAAGTCACTTTACCAAGGTTACACAGCTATTAGGTGGCCCAGAGATGTGTGGCATGAAATGAATGAAACTCCACTCGGCCATCGGGGCGGGACTGGAAAATGACAGGGTGGAAGGGAGCCAATCGAGCGCGTGCGATGCTGAACGCGAGGCTCACACTCTGCAGGCAGGGTTTATAGGAGAGAGCCATAGAGCTTTGGGAAGTGAAAGGCGGCGGCTCTACGAACCCCATCAGGAACAAGAAGCCGCTCAACCCCTGCGGACTGGAAGCAGGAAGTGGCGGCGGGAGTCGCGTGGGATGACGTCACGCGGGCGCCGGCGCGAGGGGCGGGGAAGGAGGAGGAGCGAGCCGGGCTCGGGGGGCGACTGCACAGTCTCTGGGATCCCCAGGCCTGGAGGGGGGTCTGCGCGCGGCCGGCTGGCTCTGCCCCCCGTCCGGTCCCGAGCGGGCCTCCCTCGGGCCAGCCCGATGTGACCGGGCCCAGCGGAGCCTAAGCAAGGAGCGGGTCCGTCGCGGAGCCGGAGGGCGGGAGGAACATGACATCGCGGAGGTGAGAAGCCCGGTGGGGCCCGACTGGGCCCTCGGCCCGGCCCCTGCCGTGTTCGCTCGGCCCCGCCCGGGAGGGGGCGCCCCGGCCAGGCTTCAAACTCCGGTCCCGGGGGGGGGGTCGGCGCCTTGCCGACCCCCTTGATCTCTCGGGGCCTCGGGGCCCGTGGCGCCCCCACCTCTCGGGTCCCCATTCATTTCCTGCTTTCCCGAGTTCCGGCTGCCGGAGCCCGGGGGATGCCCGTCTGGACAGGGGCAGGTAGAGCAGCCCAGAGAACCGCGGACGCCAGCGGCTCGGCTCGGCGCCGCATTCCTGACCCATTGCCTCATGAGAATTGCCTCATGGTGATTCCGAAATAACCCCGCGCATTCGGGGAGGCTCCTCGGCCCGCACGCGGGAGGGGACCTGCGCGGGGCCCGGCCCGCGACAACCGAGCTGCCCTTGGACACTCTGCCGTGGGCGCGCGTTCGGGACTTCACCCAGGATGCCCCCCACCCTTTTGTATGCCCCTTTGCATCTCCTTTCCCCCCACACCTCATGTGCCAGAAATGGAAAAACTGACGGTATCTGCAGCCACTAAACAGTATTTCCTTTCTCTAAAGCGATCTTAGTCTTGGGAGTTGGGAAGGAAGGGAGCTTTTATCTAGTTAGGTATTTAAGCCTTCACTACCACCATAAAAGCCAGGTAACTATCCTGACTCCCGTTTTACGGATGTGGAAACTGAGGCTGAGAAATAAAAACATGCTACTAAGTGGCAGGATTTGAAACTAAGGGTTAGAAGGGGATTAGTGAGTTAATGAGATCCTTTGAAATTTCAAGGTCATACTACTACTCATAACTAATATTTACTTAGCTCTCACCAGGAGCCATACACGACGTTTAATCCTCACAACAAACCTATGAGGCCCAAAGTATTACCCTGTTCTAAAGTTTGGAAAGTTAAGCATCTTGTTCTTTGTCGCTCAGCTAATAAGTGGAGCCAGCGTCTGCTATGTTAATGACCACATTGCTGTTATTATTTTATGTAACTGTTGCTAATCATTAGTAAGCCTTAATTTTGTTGTTAAACACTAGTGTGACCTCTGGTTTTCAGATAATGAGCCTGCTATTTTGTGTCATCACTTTTTACATAGACTCACACATAAGACCCATTGTCTATTCTTTTCCGTGATTGTCCAGCTATAGCCATCTCCTTGAACACTAGAAAAATGGTTTCAAGCTGTTGGGGCTGTTTGAAAAACTTTAAAAAATATTAGGAATGTCTCCTTAAAACACACCTGCCTGTGATTCATGCATGGACGTGGAATACAAAAGGAGGGAAAAGAAAACTGCAAAGTCTTAGGAAGTGAGTGACTTGGACAGGTCTCTTGGCAAGTGCTTGCAGATCTGGGTAATATATAACTGCATTTCAACAGAACAGTGTATAGCCTCAAATGCTGTAGGGAACTTTTAAATAAAACAGTTGTCTATTCTTTAATCTGTCAAATAGTCATTGAGCCTTTTGTTCCTTGTGTCTGCTTTTCCAGACAAGTAAGGATCTGCTGTTTTAAGAGACAAAAAGATTGAGGGCTGGGGGTGGGGAGAGGGGCTGAGTAGTAATAAACCCTACATTGTCCAGCTTGTTAGTTTAGAAGCAGTGAAGTGTGGGCATAGCTGGAGCAGCAAGTGGTTAAGATGACTGGTTGAAATGGAATAATTCTTTCTCCCCTCCAGCCCCAGTACGTCCTACCTATTATAGAGAAGGAATCTGTGTGCTACCTAAAAAGTCAAGTTATGAACAAACATATCATTGGCAAATATTATAGTTTAACCAGCTTCATTGGTATATAAATGACATGCAATAAACTGCCTATATTTAAGTGTACAATTTGATGGTGGTTTTGGGGGGGAGGGGACAGTGTTTGGTCTTAAACTCACCAAGTGGCCCAAGGCTGACCTCAAACTTACTGTGATCTTCCTGCTTCAGCCTTCTGAATGCTAGGGTTACAGGCGTGCTGTACCATGCCTGGTTGATTTGATAACTTTTGACATGTGTATACATTTGGGAAAGTATCACCACACTAAAGATAATGAACATATCCATTACCCTGGTAAAATTTCTTTGTGCCCTTTTATAATACCTCTTATTCTCAGGCAACCATTTTTTTCCA